>CM072520.1:35665342-35780342 GCA_036898135.1 Oncomelania hupensis | reverse complement strand
GTAGTAGTAGTAGTAGTAGTAGTAGTAGTAGTAGTAGTAAAAATAGATTTACACATATTTAATAATGCTACTTATGTCATGCTTATGCTTATGCTATTATTGTTATTTCCTTTATTTAAAGCAAGGATTGCCACGATTCAGAACAGTTCACAACCGGAAGTTCAAAGTGAATACAACCTGAGCGTCGTGAATGGTTTCATCACAGTGAGCAGGAAGGCACAGACTGCTGACTCCGGTCGCTATGCATGTGAATACTATGACGACAAACTGGAAAACGTCAGTAACACTTCCGTTGAAGTAATGGGTATGACTATTTATTTCTGTTACACTCCGTTTGATGTTGGTGTTTTCTATCAGTATCTGATTCAGCTCCAATGCTGAATTCCTGATAGGGTGTAACTCAGATTCGTTTATCCACGCAGCCTGCTCAAGCAGCATACAAGTCACAAAGTCGACGTATGAAGTTTTCCACTTTTTATTCAGCACACATCAACAACTGCATACAATTCTCAACTCAACTCAACAACTTTCAACAGCCACTTTTCAACTATCAACAACTCTCTCTACAACAGTGCGGCACACAATTTTATAACCTCTCTCTCTTCCCGAACAATTTCGAACAAAGTAGAAATGACGCACTACCACCAATCGAATAAAAGATCGTCATCACTGACTTACGTCATACATTATTATTTCTCCTTCTAGAACGTCCTCTTGCTTCGACATGTATCGGGAAATTTCTATCGAGAGTAAACATGCAGATCCAGAAAATTCTCCAGTAATATCGACTAACGCAAATCATCAACTTTATACAAAGCCTCTCCTAACAACAATGCAAACTCGAATCAAAGGTAAATAAACTCCATTATTGAATACTTTGCAAAACGAAACCATTAGATCTATCGTGCGCGTTTCCGACGTACTACCATTCGCGTTTCAACGTAACATAACCCCCCACTCAAGAAGAAATTTACCCAATTTCTTTCAACAACGTTGAAACCTAATGCACAAAGTACAGAATTAAGACTTTTTTCAGACTGTCTGAACACTATCAACGTTCTCAGTTCATTCACACATAGTCAATGGTTTTCATCTTCAAATCTGCCTGGATATTGTCAATGTTCACCAACACAGTCAATGTTCTTTCATCCGCAAGGAAACGACGCCCTCGTCAGTTGCGGTCGTCATCGGCCCAGGGTCAAAGACAGTGATCTCGTGGGCTTTCCTGGAGTCAGTGCATCCTCCGTTGTCTTCCTCCTCCGTCGGATGTCCGACGCAGTCGACGTTGTCAGCTCCCAGAATGCATTCGCTGGGTCTCACGGTCAGGTTGGCTTCTGCGAGACGGTGGAACAGCTCCCTCAAGGTCTGCAGATGCTCCTTCTAGTTCTGGGTGTGGACTTCATGTTCGACCAAAGTCGTAGAGCCTGGGACATCACTGAAGCTATGGGGAAATTCGCCCATAGGGTCCTTGAGCTCCAACTTTTGACCTTCCGTCAAGCCTGGTCCTAGCTTAACGTCATCGATGCCTTCTTTGCTGTGGAAGTCTCCCAGTTCCAACAGTTCCTCGCTGTTAAAGCTGTTGTCGATCTCAGCTGCTGTTGCTGCCTGCACAGTCTCTGATGGCCTTTCCACGTACAGCTTAAGGAGGTTGGCGTGGTATATCTTGGAATGCTGGCCGACCTTCACCTTGTAGTCGTTGATCCCCACCACGGTCTCCACTTCGTACGGGCCTTTCCACTGCATCAGCAACTTATTATGATCAGTAGGTAGCAGTACCAGTACTTTGTTGCCAGGTTTGAACTTCATGTTCACAGCCCTACGATCATAGTAGTGCTCTCCACAGTCCTGGGACTTCTTCAGGTTTTCTCTGGCTATCTCTAGAGTCTGCTCCAGCTTCTCTCGTAGCTCAAACACGTACTGGTAGCTGTTCTTCACCTCTGGGGTTTCTACTTCTTTCGTCCACAGTTCTTTTAGGATGTGCATCGGCCCTCGGATGGTTCTTCCGTACAGCAGCTCGAACAGAGAGAAGCCGGTGGACTCCTGCGGTACTTCTCTGTAGGCGAAAAGTAAGGCGTTGATGTAGCGATGCCATTGTCTGGGCTGCTCGCTGCATAATTTCTTCAGGGTGGACTTCAGCGTAGCATTGAACTTCTCGAAGAGCCCGTTGCACATTGGGTGGTAGGGTGTCGTAGTCAAATGCCGGATGCTCAGCAGTCTGTTGACCTCCTTCATGCAGTCAGAGACGAACTGTGTCCCGAGGTCTGTCAGGATCTCTTCAGGCACTCCGAGTCTACTGAACATGTCCACCAGTGCCTCTGCTACAGTTTCAGTGTCAATCTTCTTCAGTGGCACTGCTTCTGGGTACCGAGTCGCATAGTCTACTAAAGTCAGTACTCATCGATGACCTTCTTCACTCGGAGGTCTTATTTCGCCGATTAAGTCTAAGGCCACCCTCTTGAAAGTTCGGTCGATCAAAGGCATTCTCTGCATTGGCACTTTAGGGACCCTTCCTCGAGGTATGGTCTTCTGGCAAATGTCACATGATCGGCAGAAACGGCTGACGTCCGCATGAAGTCCTGGCCAGTAGAACACCGCCTGGATTCTGTCTGACGTCTTCTTGATGCCTAGGTGACCTCCCATGATTGAGTCATGCGCTACTTCCATCACCTGGCGCCTTAGGGGTAACGGTACCAAGACTTGACGTAGTGGTTTCCCTCCGTTGACCCTCGGGTGCTGGAAGATTCGATACAGGATCTTGGCCTTCACCTCAAAATAGACCGTACCACTGCCTTTGGTCACGTGGTCTTGGCGGTTCCTGTACTTGTTTAAAGTACTATCAGCTTCCTGGAGCTGGATCAGCTTATCTCTGTCCACGATGGCAGCTTTAGAGTTGTCGGCGACCTTCAGTGGCGTAGACGTCTTGTCTCTCTTGGCCTGGGCCCTGGTAGTAACAGCACCGACGATCTCTGGTCGGCAGGGCTGAGCCGGAGTAACCACATTGTCCCGTAGCAGCTCTGTAAGGTCTCCATCGGGAAATGGCAATGGATCCTCCTCCACAACTTCGACGCGTTGGGTTGAGGCAGGACTCCACTCTGGATCGGGGTCGTCGGGTCGTCTCGCGCCGTCGATATTCCCGATCATCAAATCATACAGCGGCTTCTTCAGGCAAACCGCTTCGACTTCGCCTATGTAGAAAGGGGTGTTGACATGAATTTTTGCAACTGGCGCTTTCACACATTTGCTGTCGGCCATAAGTGTCCAGTTTGAATCGCCAGTGAACTGTTCTTTAGCGATTAGATCTTCTCTGACGATGACCCCACTGCAGCCAGAGTCTCTTAGGACAGTCACTTCATGATTTCCGACGCGTCCCTTGGAAACAGGCATGTTCTGGACGGTCATAACTGCGCTGGCGACGACGGGGATGGATTTCCCGTTGGCAAGGAGAAGTTGGCCATCGGTTATGCACTCTTGCACGTCCGCAGGAGTAGCTGTGCGCTTGGTCTCACTCGGAAGAATGATGCTCCCGCCGCACACTTGATGGTCAGATCTACTGGTTTGCCGTTGATTGGAGAACCGCCTCTGCCGGTTGCCCACCGCTGCATTGTCCGTACTGCTCCGCTGTCCGCTATTTCTGCTTTGAGGGCAGCTGGCAGCTCTGTGGTCTGTAGCGTTGCAGATGAAACAGCCTCTTGAATGCCCTTCCCTGGGAGGAGGCGTGGAGTCCGTCTGTTTCTGGTTCGTCTGGCTCCCCTGGATCTGGTTCACATGGTTTCCAGTCTTCTGAAAATATTTCGTTGCGCTGGGTGGCCCCAGGGTCTTCCCATGAGCGATGAGATATCTTTCAGCAGCCTCGGTCACATCTTTAAGCGTCTGCAGCTTTTGTTCTTCTAAGTGGGTCGCTAGGTCCTTGTGACAGGCATTGAGAAATTGTTCCTTCACTATCAGGCCATGGAGACTGTCGTAAGACTTCCTTTCGCCTGATAACTCCACCCACTTGTGTAGAATTGACGACAGGCGCTCCACAAACTGCTTTGGCGTCTCGTCTGACTTAGGCCGGCATTCACGGAAGCGTTTACGGTAGCCCTTCTCTGTAAAGTTGTAGCACTGCAACAGGGCCTCTTTCAAGACGTCGTAGTTTTTGGCGTCATCGTTCGACAGTCTGGTGTAAACTTCGAGAGCTTGCCCCGTCAGAAGTGCACTCAGTCGAATTGCCCAGTCTTGAGGTTGCCAGTTAGAGCTTTCAGCGAACCTTTCGAATCTCGCCAGATAACTGTCAATCTGGTCCTTCCCGTCGACGAAAGCTGGCAATTTTGGAGCCGTGTTGTCACTGATAACTTGTGGCGCATGCTGCTGTTGCTGGATGCGCGCCAACTCTAGTTGGAACTGCCGATCAGCTTCTCTTTCCTCACGCCTGCGCTCATCTTCTCTTTTTTTACGCTGCTCTTCTCTTTCTTGCCGCTGCTGTTCAATTTCCAGACGCTTCAATTCTAATTCTCTTTCTTCACGGCGACGCTGCTCTTCTAATTCTCGTTCTTCACGGCGACGCTGCTCTTCTAATTCTCGTTCTTCGCGCCGTCGCTGTTCTTCTCTTTCTTCACGCAATATTCTCTCCTGGCATTTGACGTACTCCGTCAGCTGTTTGCCTTTTAGATTTAGTTCAACCCCTTTCTGCCAGAGGTCCGCCATCTTGATGCTTTTCTGGAAAGTTCTTTTCTGGAAAGTTCTTGACTGTGCTGTACCTTTCTAGACTGTTCTAGAACAGCACGCTTTCTGCAGTAGCGCTGATGCTTGTCACTAGTCGCTTTCGCTGACGCAGGCCCCGCTGTCCTCGTCGTATGCGACGCTGCACCACGCTGGTGTTGATGTATACGCTCCTGTGCTGAAGTAGACGCGACGTCCGCTCGTCGCTCTCTCTAATACTGGCGATGTAGCTCCGAGACTGTCCCTCGACGTAGTCTTACGGCAGCCACGTAGTCCCGATCTGTTGTTCGCTCACGAAGCAACTCTTCAGCGACTACACGCCCTTGCAGTCAACCCGAACCTATCGGTGATGTAGTCCCAGTATGTTGGCCCCTCTCGACGCAACTTGTTGGCGGCTACCCTCGATGACTGCCTCTCGTAACGTTGACTCGCTTGTTGTAACAGTTGAACCCTTGGCTATGGCGTGAATCGCGGCTTGACCCCCAAAATGTTACACTCCGTTTGATGTTGGTGTTTTCTATCAGTATCTGATTCAGCCCCAATGCTGAATTCCTGATAGGGTGTAACTCAGATTCGTTTATCCACGCAGCCTGCTCAAGCAGCATACAAGTCACAAAGTCGACGTATGAAGTTTTCCACTTTTTATTCAGCACACATCAACAACTGCAATGCATACAATTCTCAACTCAACTCAACAACTCTCAACAGCCACTTTTCAACTATCAACAACTCTCTCTACAACAGTGCAGCACACAATTGTATAACCTCTCTCTCTTCCCGAACAATTTCGAACAAAGTAGAAATGACGCACTACCACCAATCGAATAAAAGATCGTCATCACTGACTTACGTCATACATTATTATTTCTCCTTCTGGAACGTCCTCTTGCTTCGACATGTATCGGGAAATTTCTATCGAGAGTAAACACGCAGATCCAGAAAATTCTCCAGTAATATCGACTAACGCAAATCATCAACGTTATACAAAGCCTCTCCTAACAACAATGCAAACTCGAATCAAAGGTAAATAAACTCCATTATTGAATACTTTGCTAAACGAAACCATTAGATCTATCGTGCGCGTTTCCGACGTACTACCATTCGCGTTTCAACGTAACAATTTCCAGTTCTTTACCTTAACAATGATAAACAAATGCGTACATTACAGTAAGGAAAGCAAAGCAAATTTTTGAGCAAAGCTCTTCTTCTCAAAAAAGAAAAGTCATGTTGAGGAAGTATTGTTTTGTTGTCTCTCGTGTGTTGTCCGCCTGAAGAAAAGCTTAGCTCCAAAGTGTGCATTCTGTCGTTTAGTTTTGTCTTCTTTGTCGACATTAGCATTTCTGTGGCTTATTTGTACACACTAGTTTTTCATTATTGTAAAATTTTAATGCTAGCAGTCCTGCTTTATTCCGTTCTTTACTGTGAAAATTGCCTGTGTGTGTAGCTGAGTTTGCTTAAACCAAAGAACACATCGTTTTATTACAAGTAGACTACATTAAACTCTGGACATGAAACGCTGCTGAAGAAATATACATATCAGCCACAACACTCTGAGCTGAGGAATTCATATTAATGTTCCATAATGCATCTTGTAAATTTTTATTAAACTGTCTATAATGCACAATCCTGTCATAATAAATTGGTAGTTTTTCGTATTGATTTCTTATCAACCTACTAAGTTCAGAGTGCGTGATTAATTCATATTCAATGGCAATGTCTGGAACAGTATAATTGACCAACAACACCAATGGCATCAACACGGACATTAAAGTCAAAGGTCAATCCCTCAACACAGCGCATAGCTTCAAATATTTAGGAGCCATTGTATCAGACAATGGGTCCCGACAGGAAGTCCTCTTCAGGATCGCACAAACAACTGCTGCCTTGGCAAGGTTGAAGCCCATTTGGAAAGACAGGACCATCAGTCTAAGATAAGGCTTCTGCACTTCCTTGTCATCTCCATCTTCCTATACGCTTGCGAAACGAGGACCCTCACAGCAGATCTACAACGAAGAATACAAAGCATGGAGATGAGGTGCTACAGAAGACTTCTGGGCATTTCCTATACCCATCATATCACTAACAACGAAGTCCGACAGACCATCACACAAGCCATTGGACAACACAATGACCTGCTCACAGTGGTGAAGAAACGGAAACTCCGATGGTACGGCCACGTCACCAGATCATCATGCCTTGCAAAGACCATCATGCAAGGCACTGTGATATGAGGTAGAAGAAGAGGGAGACCGAAAAAGAGGTGGGAGGACAAAATCCGAGAATGGACTGGTTTGACACTGAGCGAAGCCTACAGGGTTGCTGAGGACAGAAAAAGATGGAGTATGCTGGTTAAACTATCATCTGTGGTGCCCCTACGACCTCCGAGTTACGGGACAGGATAGGATAGGATAGAAAAAAAGAAACAATGGCTGAAGGAGGTGAACTGCCTGATGAAGTGTTTAAACCTAATGAAGATGAGGACATTGACACAACTAGCAGACACCTTGCAATGGTAGGAGATGACATGAGTCATCACAATCAGTATTGGTGAAGAATTACGTCATGTAACACGATCACTAACAGCTACCAAAAGTAACAAGTTTTACAATCATATAGGACTATAATTCCCGGACTGTGTGTCGCCGAGCGACTTTGAGCTAGACGAAAACAATCACTTGTTTATACACACTACTGACCTCGACTCTGGGTAAAGAATCAATTTAGTGCGCATATCGCTAACTGCAAAAACTTGCACGGCACGTGAATACACACGCCTGCCTTCATACCCATATCGGGGCTGTCTTGACCAGTTTAGGGTGACGAAGCAAAACTAACAAAACAATGCACGTGTTGAAATTACTTTATTTGCAAACTTAGCAATAAACTTTAATTTATTTTCTCTCTATCACCTTCCACCCTCTGTAACAGGCTTAGAAACCCTATTATCACAGGTTTAGAAAACAGTCATGACACTTTGAGATGTCCTATCCCTCAGGTTCATATCGTACATGAGTGTATTTGGAGCTGGAGGTCTAGGACATCTCAAGGTCAAATGCATCGTAAGATCAAAGTCGATATTGCTTTGCATTTTAATGCCACCATTTCATTTCATTTCTTTCTGGGCACTCATTTTCATGTTGAATATTGCAAGTTCCATAAGGAGTCATATGGGCTTTGTCCTTCTAATTGTGTTTATCCACAGTATCCGCAAAAGCAGAAGAAAAATAATAGGTGAATAGTGTTCGCATGAAACGCAGATCGCACAAGAGTTCCGCACCACGCTACGTAGCTGAGACTAAAACGTTTATTTTATAAAGCTCAAATTCCAAACTAGGCGCACATAAATCGGTGTTCGTGCAATGGGCTCTATGCACAAGTCGGCGCGCGAAAGCGGCATGGTCACGTGGCGCGGGAATAACAAAGCGGTCATGGCTTCTTTTAGCTCGGTCGGTGTACTCCAATGCTGCTTAAAAATTTGAACTTTACCGACATTTTGGGATATTGTGATGGTTTGAACTTAGCACATTCGTGCAATAATGATTATAGACAAATTATTATCATGGGACAGGCTTTTTTTAAAGAGCGAATTGTCACTGGCATTCAATTTAGAGTTCATCAATATTTCATCTTTCAGTGGAAATAGATGAAAGGAAATGTTATTTTCTTTGCATATAGGTTTTACGTCGGAGTTAGAGCATCCAAACGCAGCACAGTACTTCAGCATTTTCAAACTCGAGCACGCTGTGTTATTCCCGCAGCACGTGACCGCCATGCCTTTGTGCATAGAGCCCATTGAGCCTTCATTGTGGATGAAATGGAATGAGCCTCAGATGACAACTACCTTAACGCCGTACGTGGAACTCCCATCTACGTTCGGGCAGTGGGATAACTGTCAACATTGAAGAAACTGTTGATTACCGCTCCCATGTCTGATCACTAATACAATGTTTTTCGGAAAGGCTCACACCATGAATGTCTCTGCTCTTAGGGAAGAACGTGGCGTGTAGGAATTTACCAAATGATGGGGTGCCACTTTTGGAATGCAGCTACAATCACCTCCTGAAACACTGGAAGACGAACTTTTTCATCAAGTACCAATGCACTGACGACAGAGGAATCAGAAACTGGACAGGTATGTTTATGATTGTGGAATAATTTGAGCCACTGTGGTTAAAAGGGGGCCCAATACAACGAATTCAGCGTGACAAATCAATTTGTCACAAAACACAAGCTCGCAGCAACAAAATACTTCTTTCAAAATTATAGTTTAATATAAATCAATTTACTCCATTCGTTTGTCTAGTAATAGTTGGCGACGGTTGGCTAAAAATAACATCGCAGTGAATTATGCATAGCAAATCACGGTGCCAATCCTACGTCGTAAGGTTATAACACGTTCTCAAAGAAACTACCCCGCATGTTGGGGCGATTTATAACGTTGCAAAACGTAAGAGAAAATCTCTTTCAAACAGTCGCTTTGTTTGGCATGTAAACGAGGAAAGGTGTTGCAGTGATGCGCGGTAACTAGCCTAGAAACAATGGCTGCATGTCGCTGTTGACCTTCATTTTTCATGGAATTCACGGAACACTATGTTTTCTTAAGATGTTGTTTGTTCCTTTTTATTTCAAATATAATTATGTTAAACATATTTTATATAATGTCCTATGCTGGTTCCGTTATGTCAAGACAAGTATATCAATTTAAATATTCAAGAATCCATAGATAGGTGGTTGTTCCATAGCCCGGCATTACTAGATATTGCTCATACAATTTACACGTCTGAAGTTTGTAAACGTTCGTAGTAATGTTATTTTCTATTAAAATTCAGCTTTAACTTGTTAGTTTTTGTTCTATGTGCGTGTCCATGCATGAGAATGACTGTGTGGCCTATAATAACATGTACGTGAACGGACGATTAAGGCCCCAAATCGAAAACGGGTTTATCCTAAAATTCGCCTTGTTATTATATTAAAAGGTATTAGAGAATCGGAACGAGGAAAACAAAACGTTGGTCTGTTCATCGGTCAGTCTGTCGGGTCCGTTGCAGGCCATATCTCAAGAACTACAAAACGGAATTTTACCAAACTTCATAGGAACATTACCTATGTTAGTAATCTGCCTACCGAGCCACCACATTTGCTATACCGAAACATTCAGGGTACTGGAGTAATTTTGTTGCTAAACGCGTTGGCTCAATATTTCAAAAAACGCCCGAAGCGATTTACTTGAGATTTGTTATACAGGTCCTTCAAATCATGGGTCATCCTTCAGTAGCAGTACGGATGTCGGTCAGTTGGTGGGTCCGTCGTTCCGAATTGCACATGTGTGTTCAACACACACTTTTTGCTTTAACTCAAGAAGAACTCAACCGACATTCAGCATTTTTACTTTGCGGATACTTTAACTACTGCTAAGCTCGTTAGATTAGTCGTATTTGTACTTTCTTAAAGGTCACACTCATTTTGCTTCACCATTTTGGGAACACATTTCTAAACATTGGCTTTTTGCCAATTTTGATAATATTTAGTTTGCAGATAGTTCAGACTTTTTCCGATTTTCCAATTTTCCTTTTTGCATTTATAGGATAAAGTCGAGTCGCAATACATGCAAAGAACATTAACACATTTGAAAATGCTTATTTTGTGGCTATTGGTGAGATTGTCTGTATATCCATTTTATTGGCCTGCCATCTTGTTTACATTTTGTTTGATATCAAGTGCAACTTTATGATTAGGGCGACACATTTCCCTGGCTTTCTGACACTAAACAGGTGAAGTGGCATGCAATTGGAGTGAGGAAGATGATCGACCCTGCTGCAGCAATAACATTATCGAGGTTGAGCGAGACAAGGTACTGTGGAATAACTTTAAACAAACTTAACAACTTCAAAACGACAATTCAGTATATTAATAAAATTTTAAATAATAATGATAATAATGAAAAACAACAACAACAACAACAATAATAATAATAATAATAATAATAATAATAATAATACAGGCGGTCCTTGACCAAGTGCCGAAGAAGGACATAGTCATAGTGCAAGGCGACTGGAATGCCAAGGTTGGCCAAGATGCGCACCGCAACTGGGGAGACACATGTGGACCCCACTGCAACAACGAGACAAATGACAGGGGTCTGAGACTCTTGGAGTTTGCCAGATACAACAATCTGGTACTGGCAAACACGCTTGGTCTCCACAAAAACTCCAGACGATGGACATGGCACAGTCCTGGCGGGGAGCATCACAACCAAATAGACTACATCATGGTCAAGAAACGCTTCAGATCAAGCATCAACATTGGCAGGACACGTACTTTTCCAGGAGCAGACATTGGAAGTGACCACGATCTCGTGATGATGTCTTTCCGGCTCCACTTGAAGAGAGTAAATACAGCAAAGTGCACTAGATTGAAGTTCGACCTGGACAAACTGCAAGACCCGGAGGTGGCAGAACTATTTCAGGCCACAATTGGAGGGAAATTTGCACCACTGCTCATTTTGGGGGCTGGTGAAGTAGATGTCAACACCATGACCACCACCTTCAACTCAGCTGTGACAGATGCCGCCACTGAGATCCTTGGCAAGCACCGACCAAAGAAGAAGCTGTGGATCACACCTGAACTTTTGGATCTGTGTGATAAACGAAGAGAGATGAAAAAGAAAAAGAACACCTCACAGGGAGCTGATGTCTACCGAAAAATCAACAATGACATCCGAAAAGGCATGCTCACAGCAAAGGAGAACTGGATAGAAGATCAATGCCAGGAAATAGAGAACAGTCTGAACAAGAACAACAGCAAGAAGGCCTACCAGACTGTGAAGCGACTGACAAGTGTCAAACAGCCCAAAGTCTCCACTATCCAAAGCAAGTCTGGCATATGCCTTACAGAAGAACAAGAAGTCTTGGACAGATGGACAGAGTACTGCTCTGACCTTTACAACCATACACCAAATGGAGACCCATCAGTTCTAGCATGTCCAGAGAACAGAGAAGAAGAAGAAATCCTCCCAATTCTCCGGGAAGAAGTTGAGGCAGCAGTGCAAGCGCTAAAGAAAGGGAAGTCAGCAGGAGTGGACAACATACCCGCGGAACTGCTACAAGCAGGAGGAGAAGCGATGATTGATGCCCTCACCATTATCTGTAACAAGATCTGGCAGAGTGGGGAGTGGCCTATACCATGGACCCAGTCGCTTGTCATCACTCTTCCCAAAAAAGGTAACCTTCAGGAGTGTGAAAATTACCGCACCATCAGCCTCATCAGCCATCCCAGCAAGGTCCTCCTGAAAATAATACTCAACAGGTTGAAACCCCAAGCTGAACAAATCATAGCTGAAGAACAAGCAGGATTCAGGGCAGGGCGAAGTACCACTGAGCAGATTTTCAACCTCAGAATAATCTGTGAGAAATACCTACAGCACCAACAACATCTATATCATGTGTTCATAGACTTCAAGAAGGCGTTTGACCGAGTCTGGCATGCAGCTCTATGGGCAACAATGAAAGTGTACAACATCAGCCCAAAAATTATTGAAGTCATCAAAAGCCTGTATGACAAGGCTACCAGTGCAGTCCTCCACAACAGAGCCATCGGGAATTGGTTCAGAACAACAATCGGTGTGCGTCAAGGATGCCTACTCTCTCCAACACTCTTCAACATCTTCCTAGAGCGCATCATGTCGGATGCTCTTGCAGACCATGAAGGCACAGTCAGCATAGGGGGTAGAGCAATCTCCAATCTTCGTTTTGCAGATGACATTGATGGATTGGCTGGAGAGGAACAAGAACTTGAACAGCTGGTACAGAGGCTTGACACCACCTCCAAAGCCTATGGAATGGAAATAAGTGCAGAGAAGACCAAAATGATGACCAACAACACCAATGGCATCAATACTGACATCAAAGTCCAAGGCCAATCCCTCGACACAGTGCATAGCTTCAAATATTTAGGAGCCATTGTATCAGACAATGGGTCCCGACAGGAAGTCCTCTCCAGGATCGCACAAACAACTGCTGCCCTGACAAGGTTGAAGCCCATTTGGAAAGACAGGACCATCAGTCTACATTCCAAAGTAAGACTGCTGCGCTCCCTTGTCATCTCCATCTTCCTATATGCTTGCGAAGCATGGACCCTCACAGCAGATCTCCAACGAAGAATACAAAGCATGGAGATGAGGTGCTACAGAAGACTTCTGGGCATTTCCTATACCCAACACATCACCAACGACGAAGTCCGACAGACCATCACACAAGCTATTGGACAACATGATGACCTGCTAACAGTGGTGAAGAAACGGAAACTTCGGTGGTATGGCCACGTCACCAGATCATCAGGCCTTGCAAAGACTATTCTGCAAGGCACAGTGCAAGGAGGTAGAAGAAAAGGGAGACCGAAAAAGAGGTGGGAGGACAACATTCGAGAATGGACTGGTTTGACACTGAGCGAAGCCATCAGGGCTGCTGAGGACAGAGAAAGATGGAGTATGCTGGTTAAACGATCATCTGTGGTGCCCCTACGACCTTCGGGTTACGGGACAGGATAGGATAGGAATAATAATAATAATAATAATAATAATAATAATAATAATAATAATAATAATAATAATAATATCCTATCCTATCCTATCCTATCCTATCCTATCCCGTAACTCGGAGGTCGTAGGGGCACCACAGATGATCGTTTAACCAGCGCACTCCGTCTTTCTGTGTCCTCAGCAACCCTGATGGCTTCGCTCAGTGTCAAACCAGTCCATTCTCGAATGTTGTCATCCCACCTCTTTTTCGATCTCCCTTTTCTTCTACCTCCTTGCAGTGTGCCTTGTAGGATGGTCTTTGCAAGGCGTGATGATCTGGTGACGAGGCCATACCATCGGAGTTTTCGTTTCTTCACCACTGTAAGCAGGTCATCGTGTTGTCCAATGGCTTGTGTGATGGTCTGTCGGACTTCGTCGTTGGTGATGTGCTGGGTATAGGAAATGCCCTGAAGTCTTCTGTAGCGCTTTATCTTCATGCTTTGTATTCTGCTGTGAGGGTCCATGTTTCGCAAGCGTATAGGAAGATGGAGATGACAAGGGATCGCAGCAGTCTTACCTTGGAATGTAGAGTGATAATCCTGTCTTCCCAAATGGGCTTCAACCTTGCCAGCGCAGCA
Source organism: Oncomelania hupensis (assembly GCA_036898135.1). Taxonomy (NCBI): domain Eukaryota; kingdom Metazoa; phylum Mollusca; class Gastropoda; order Littorinimorpha; family Pomatiopsidae; genus Oncomelania; species Oncomelania hupensis. Next base: position 35,766,488 of record CM072520.1, on the reverse strand, counting down.
GTTGTTTGTGCGATCCTGGAGAGGACTTCCTTTCGGGACCCATTGTGTGATACAATGGCTCGTAAATATTTGAAGCAATGCACTGTGTTGAGGGATTGACCTTGGACTTTTATGTCCGTGTTGATGCCATTGGTGTTGGTGGTCATCATTTTGGTCTTCTCTGCACGTATTTCCATTCCATAGGCTCTGGAGTTGGTGTCAAGGCTCTGTACCAGCTGTTCAAGTTCATTTTCTTCTCCAGCCAATCCATCAATGTCATCCGCAAAACGAAAGTTGGAGATTGCTCTACCCCCTTTGCTCACTGTGCTTTCGTGAGCTGCAAGGGCATCTGACATGATGCGCTCTAAGAAGATGTTGAAGAGTGTTGGAGAGAGTAGGCATCCTTGACTGAAGAACAAGCAGGATTCAGTGCAAGGCGAAGTACCACTGAACAGATTTCAACCTCAGAATAATCTGCGAGAAATACCTACAGCACCAACATCATCTATGTTTGTAGGTTTCAAGAAAGCCTTTGACCGAGTCTGACATGCAGCTCTGTGGGCAACCATGAGAGTGTAAAACATCAGCCCTCAATTTATTGAAGTCATCAAAAGTTTGTATGAAAAGGCTACCAGTGCAGTCCTCCATAACAGCGCAATCGAAAACTGGTTCAGAAATAATAATAATAATAATAATAATAATAATAATAATAATAATAATAATAATAATAACAACAACAACAACAACAACAACAACAACAACAACAACAACAACAACAACAACAACAACAACAACAACAACAACAACAGTAATAGGTTTCATATAGCGCAGTACCTTAAAGAGATTGTGCTGGAAGTGATCACACGCATTTATTAATATTTGTTTTGAATAGTTATTCTCCTGATCTAGCTACAAATATGTTCACAAATACAAAAGTTTAAAAAAAAAACATTTTCAACTTAATCTTCAGAAGGCTAAAGAATGCAGTGTGATCCTATCCTATCACGTAACCCGAAAGTCGTTTGGGAACCACAGATGATCGTTTAACCAGCGTGCTCCATGTTTCTCTGTCCTCAGAATCCCTCATGTCTTCCCTCAGTGTCAAACCAGTCCATTCTCGAATCTTGTCCTCCCACCTCTTTTTCTGTCTCCCTCGTCTTCTGCCTCATTGGACCGTGCTTTGCAGGATGGTATTTGCAAGACCTAATGCTCTGATGACATGGTCAAACCACCAGAGTTTCAGTTTTTTTACCACAGTGAGCATGTCATCGTGCCCAATGGCTTGTGTGATGGTCTTTTGGACTTTTGTCATGAACTTCCCGTGCACGTTATAAAATAATTAGCTTTATTTTCAGAAGATTCCTACAAACTTGATATTAGTTTGTAAACATTTTTTAATGTTCCAATTTCACGTATACACGCATTCATCAAAATGCATTTCTTATACAATTACACAGGAGAGATAAACTTGAAACACTGAAGACGTAAAGTACACAACAGTTCGAACATAACACCAATATACGTTTTCCTAATTGTATGGTGGTTCTCTTCTTTTTCACTCAAAGTAGTAGAATAATAATTAAAACGGAATTCAAGAAAACTAAGTCCTAGAGTAATAAAATAAGAAATAGCTGAGCTATAATATGATTTTATCTCTTTCTGAAGCATTCCCGTTCCCGGGCTGATAGACAATTACATTTAACAGTAGTTTTGAAAAAGTGGTGACAAGCGACTGGGTCCATTGTGTAGGCCACTCCCCACTCTGCCAGATCTTGTTACAGATAATGGCGAGTGCGTCAATCATCGCTTCTCCTCCTACTAGAAGAATTTCTGCTGGTATGTTATTCACTCCCGCTGATTTCTCCTTCTTCAGCAATTGAACTGCTGCCTCAACTTCTTTTCGGAGAATTTGGAGGATTTCTTCCTCTTCTCTGTTCTGGAGACATGCTAGAACTGATGGGTCCACGTTTGGTGTGTGGTTGTAAAGGTCAGAGCAGTACTCTGTCCATCTATCCAAGACGCATTGTTCTTCTGCATGGCACAAGCCAGACGTGCTTTGGATCGCGGAGACTTTGGTCTGTTTAACACTGGTCAGCAGATTTACAGTCTGGCAGATTTACATTCTGGCAGATTTATGTAACGTTCTGTGTCTTAAGGCACCACTCCCCTCACTTGCCCACACGATAGGCCAAAAGACAGACTGAAATCTCCTCCTTAAAAAAATTGGAACCAAGACCAGAAAAAAATTACATTACATGATTATTGCTTTAGGTCCAGCGGACACCAGAAAACACAGCTGCTAAAATTTAAGAGTTTTTTTAAATATGTAAACAATAACGCACACATACATTGAATCGAAGCACAAACAGATACGAACACACAACACAACAGTTAATTACGGGTACCCAACTGTCCGCATGATGCTGGCAACGTTTCTGCCGATAGTCCAACAACAGTCAATTCAAACTAAACGAGCCACGACAAGATAATGGCGACAAGCGAGGCTCCACAGTCACACAGTACAACACAGACCCCAGTCAGACCCAAGACGGCGATCTTTGGAATAAGTTGAGTTGTCACGGCCTCTACGGTGCCCAAAGAACCCCACGTCCGTAGCGTCGAGTCAATGACACGGAAGGACACGGATAATGCAAGGTGGCCCAACAGCTAGCTAGTGCAGGTACAGGAAATGGTAGCTTCAAAACAGACAAACACAGCCCTCTGGTAGTCTCCCTTGGTTCATTAAATATAAAGAGCATGCATCCGCCTATCGGTTAGTATGCTCAGCTCTGCGAGTGCCTCTATTTATATATATATTTATTTATTTATATTGGTGGCCTACGCCATGGACCCAGTCGCTTGTCATATCTCTTCCCAAACCCTTCAATAATGTGTTAAATAATACTCAACAGGTTGAAACCCCAAGCTGAACAAATAATAGGTGAAAACACAGTGCATAGCTTCAAATATTTAGGAGCCATTGTATCAGACAATGGTTCCCGACAGGAAGTCCTCACCAAGTTTGCTCAGACAACTGCTGCGCTGGCAAGGTTGAAGCCCATTTGGAACGACACGACCATGGGTCTACATTCCAAGGTAAGGCTGCTGCGCTCCATTGTCATCTCCATCTTCCTATACGCTAGCGAAACGTGGACCTTCACAGCCGATCTACAACGAAGAATACAAAGCATGGAGATGAGGTGCCACAGAAGACTTCTGGGCATTTCCTATACCCAGCACATCACCAACGACCAGCACACAAGCCATTGGACAACACGATGACCTGCTTACAGTGGTGAAAAAACGGAAACTCCGATTGTATGGCCACGTCACCAAATCATCAGGCCTTGCAAAGACCATCCTGCAAGGCACGGTGCGATGAGGCAGAAGGAGAGGAAGGCAGAAAAAGATAGGGGAGGACAACATTCGAGAATGGACTGGCTTGACACTGAGTGAAGCCATGATTGTGGCTGAGGAAAGAGAAAGATGGAGTACGCTGGTTAAACGATCATCTGTGGTGCCCCTACGACCTTCGAGTTACGGGATAGGATAGGATAGGATATGTGCTCTAGCTCAATTTTCTTTCGGTGGTAATTACAGGTTTTCATGTCTATACTGGATGACAATTGGCCTCACCCGTTCCAATGTCAGTTCCTGTGCGCAATGGTGGATCAACCGAAATCTGTCACATCCTGGCCTTGTTCTGTTGCAGGTGATGCTCTCTCCCTGTGTCTGTGTGTCTGTATGTCTGTCTGTCTCTCTCTATGTGTTTTGTGTGCGCACGTCCTGCTCAGCACTTCCAGGTCCTACCTCCTGTCCGGCGTTTCTGAATGCCTTAAAGTAGTACCTTGAGAACTAAAAACATTGTTATACCACTTTTTGTACGTCTGATTAACAAATAATACATTCAACCAGTTGTACATCGAGTGTGTGTGTTGGTTTGCATGTATGCACTGTTTGACTAGTCACTACGCAAATTATAATCCTGCAGCGTTTGATCGTATTATGTACATCATGTTGTAATTTCTCATAAAGGTAATAAATTTGTCGTATTTGTATTTGTATCCAATCCAGTGTCAACTTGTAGGATACACAATATTAGAATTTGTAACAACAAAGGAGTTTTATTGTCAATGTCAATGAATATTGTTATTGTTATGGGTATTTGTGTTGACTGTTTGTACATCTCAATGTAATTTCTTGAAAAAGATAATAAAGTTTTCTTATCTATCTCCTCCTCTTTCTCTTTTTCTTCCCCTTCTTCACCAAATCATAATTATCGGCGTAGTCATCGTCGTCTTTACAACCGTCAACCACCATCTTCTTTTGATCGATGTGCAGTATGACCTTAACAGTTTATTAAATGTCGGTTTCGGTCGTAGTAATACCTAAAATTCATTTAATTCATTATGGGAGTTTTACATATTGTGATTTTATTTTAAAAAACTAAGCAAATTATTAACAGCTGTTGCTCTAGGTCGTGGTTTTCGTGATGTTCATGTTTGCTTCTCTAAACACCAAGTAAGACAATTGTAAACGTCCTAAAATGCACTTTATTCAATAAAAACAAATTTTATTCAATAAAAAGTTTACAGTTGCCAAATGTTTATCTTTAAATCAATTCTTTTATAACTTTAATTATTCAGTGATTTCCAACTTTTAAACAACTACTATACATGTTCCCAAACCCAATCCGGTCCTAATTTGGCTTAAAAGAGTCCGCTGGACTTAAAACAACAACTATGTATTTGTACAACTTTTATGTATTTGTTTCTCTGTTTCAGTTTCTCCTCTGCCAACCAACGGTCCCATTGGATCTTCTCCGCCACCAAATAGTCCCGTTTCGTCTTCTGTGTCCGACAACGTGCCATGTCTTGTCGTCGCTCTTCTGCAGTTTTTCTGTCTGAGGCTCTAGTTTCTACATAAACACTTGTCGTGCTGGCGTATAGTTGATTTCAAATTATAGAAAAAGATGAATAATCCAATATTTGAAGTGCTTCCTATGTAAAATCCAACATGTAACAGATGGTCATTTCTTGTTTCGATATTTTAAAAAAGTTAATCTAATAAGAAAAAGGTCATAGATGCCTTGGTCACTCCAGTTGCTCTTATTCTAAGAAACCTCTGCATGACACGTGTTTTGCTGAAATTGTTTCCTTTCATTTGGTTAGTTAGTTAGTTATTCATTGCTTACAGGGTCCAGAGGACTGTAAAGAGACGAATTAGATGACTGGTCTAGCGAAGAAGAAGGTAGTATAGTAGATTGATAGAACCGAGTAGAAATGATAAAGCACAAATGAGAAAGACAGAGACAGTGGGAATTTAAAGCACTACATTTCCAGAAAGAGGGGATACTATTTATACAGAAACCCCCGGCTCCCCCGCAGGGGGCTTCATTTGGTATACAAGTAAAATATAAAAGACGAGGAAGAGAGGGAGAGGAGGAGGGCAGCTAAGAAGTGAGAGGGCTGGGGGCGTGCGGTGTTTTGGCGATGTTCTGAATCGGAAAAGAAGGAATGAGCTGCGAAGACAGAGAGAGAGAGAGAGAGAGAGAGAGAGAGAGAGAGAGAGAGAGAGAGAGAGATAGAAAGTGGAAGGAAATAAGCACAGTTAGACATTCACATGTTCAGAAATATCAAATTACTTTTATTAAGACACGTCTGTCCAAAATAACCGAATAGTCAATCCCTAAGAAAGTTGTTGTTAACAATGGCTTAGAACCCGTGACACAATCACCAAATTTAATGTGAAACCTCATAACATGTTTATCACGGATTAATGACAGAGATGTTCACATCCGTGACCAGCATAGATTTCACATGTTCAGAAACATCAAATTACGTTTATTAAAACTCGTCTGTCCGAAATAACAGAATAGTCAAATCCTCCACCCCTAAGACAGTTACTGTTAGCAAGGGCTTAGAACCCGTGACATAACCCGCTAACCAGTCGCTTCCTGGCATCACTCCACATGACCGCCTACTTTAGGCGTTCAGTGACTACTTCATCAGCAAGATTGAACATATCCGAAGCAGTTTAGATGCTAACTCATCTCTTCCTCAACCAATGCTCTTTGGCACTCCCTTTCATGCCTTGCTTGTTTGCTTGTTTTAATATCTTTTCACCGAAATAATAAGACCAAAAATAAATTAAGAAAGAAATAAATATTTTAAAAAATAAATACAACTAAATAAAATAAAATAAAAATAATAATAATTAAAAAAAATAAATAAATAAAATAAAATCATAATTATGATCAAACAACATCAATTCTCATAGATACTGACTAACTGAAGAATCAATAAACGTTTTTGCTAAACTAATGAATACATCAAAACAAATATTGCCCAAAGATGTAACATTATTAGGCAGATTATTACGTGATGGATGGCACTCAAAGAAAACATTTCATTACATATACATTTGATATTCTTACAATATTTAGTTCTTATGAAATTTAGATAATTATATTCTATAAGCCATCGTCACTACAGCCCTGAGAATTCCATTATGCTGTTCAAAGAGTTGATTAAAATTACATTTGGTTTTATCTTCCTTTTCAGTTAAAACACTCCCCTCCTCCCCCCCCCTTGGGGGTGCAGGGTGTTTCAGTATAAATAGTATCCCCTCTTTCTGGAAATTTAGTGCTTTAAATTCCCACTGTCGCTGTCTTTCTCTTAAGTTGTGCTGAATACTTTTCATATAAATGATTTTGAACATCAATTATCTTTAAACCCGAGTTAGTACACTTAGTTTCAATTGTTAAAAGAATGTCATAGTTAGCATTTTGCAGTTCATATACAGGCATTGGTGACACTATGTTCTTAGTACATACACAATCTGTTTTTTCAAGATGTTTCGGAATTATGTCATTTGTATCTGCGATTGTTTCAACAGGTCTTTTATGCGGATCAGTCTTTGTTTGTACTGCTTGTGCTATTTGCACTGTTGTGAATTACATTCATTTTTTTAATATTGTTATTCTTAAGAACAAAAAAGTTTATTTAACGGATGTCGCGAAAAAAAACCGCTTCATTAGGAATTGCAACATAAAATCCATTTACGGTACTACCGTACAGTTACTCGCGTAGCAGAGAATGCATTGGCCTTTATGTGGCAAATGTGAGAGTATTTTCACTTAATCAGACAGATAGTTTTTAAACTGCACAAAAAACAAACATTTTGAAAAAGAATTTAATAAATCGAACATTCGTAGTAGTTCTTTAAACAGTTTGATTGAAAAAAAAAACTTCTCTATAAAACCACACATTTTGTGAATGTAGGTATTGTGTAAACATAATATTAGTGGCCAGTTATCTAGTTCCAGTTTCATTTCACTAATTGTTTGGGGTTGTAATGGATAGCTTCAACACATAGAGACTATCGAGTTTTAAGATATTATGGCATAGCTTTATAGAAGCATATTCACAGGATTTGTTTTGCAATTTTGATTTTAATAGAGAATATAGAGGCACAACTGTGTTTAGTGCATTTAGGGCATGTACTAATATTATTTTATATGTCAAGGGCAGTGTACAGTACAATAAATGTCAGACCTTAGGGCTCAAATGTCATAGAAGAAGTAGACAAGATTAATAGTTTGTGACAACGTTTTCAAATTATATGTAATTTAGGGGGAATTAATTTTTTTATTTTTCAGCAACATTGACTTTTGTGTATGCACTTTATATACCAGTACTTAGCAGACTTCATTATTTTTGGCTTTATACATTAAATTTTTTATTTTCATATCTTGGGTGTTTGGTGGTTTATTGCTTTAGTTTTAAGTGCACATCTTCTGATCCCTTCCACATTAACTGATCTCCAAATACTCCTACCTTCTTCTTTCTGCACCAATCATCTTCTTTCTCTCTCTCTCTCTCTCTCTCTCTCTCTCTCTCTCTCTCTCTCCAAGATTCATGTAGCCATATGTAGTCATAAATTCATAGATGGTTAATTAAAAAGTAGTGAGAGAAAAATGAGCGAGAGGAAAAAAAAAGAAAAAGTGAAAGACATGTAAAAGCTATATATACAGGTTCGGATATTTTGTATTTAGAACAAAAAAATGCGAATGTCAGGCTGTTAGCTTAATCTTGTCTTAGAGATAAAGAAGGATTGAGGGAGGGGAGAGCAACACAAATATAGAAAGCATAAATGACTTTATTACAATTATTTTATTAAAAGCACATTTTTCATTCTAATAATAAAAATTAAAAACTTTGAAAGGAATATGGGACACATCAATATTCGGAAATGGTAAAATGATCATAATCATCACACATCAATATTCGAAAATGGTAAAATCATCATCATTATCATCTTCATCATCAACATCATCATCGTTATAGTCTTGCAAAGGAAATCTAAATGAAATCTAAAATAATTAAACAAAGAACTATTTATTTTTAAACAATATATATATAGATATAGATATAGATATAGATATAGATATATATATATATATATATATATATATATATATATATATATATATATATATATATATATATATATATATATATATATATATAACACATAATATATGGAGCAGAGCGGCGTTCAGTACCTAGTATATCCTCACACATCACTCATGCTCACATTAAATTCAAATTATACACCACACACAGTTTTGCCCACACACCCACATCAATTTCGATGAGATAGAAATAAAAACAAGATTTGAAAACAAAAACAAAATACTAAATTTTAGTTTATACAAATTTGTTAATCTCTTTTCCAGAGGCAAGAGGGTGGGGACATTTGAAAATACAAATACCATTCACAAATAGTACACTTTTTCTACAGCCATTTAGTACTGACCATGCACCCTAAAGGTTAACTCCAAGCTTTTACTCAAACTATTCCTACTTGTACTGACCTAACCTACTCCTATTCTTAAAGATCCACTGAAAAAATTTTTTAAGCCAATGACCCGCAAAATAACCCTACAATATATATATAATATATATTATATACGAGGGTGGTCCAATAAGTACTTAGCCTACAAAAGAAAAACGAAAATTTTGAAAAAGTGGCAATTTATTTTTCAATATAGTTCCCTTTTAGTTCGATACACTTGACCCAGCGAAGCTCCAACTTCTTTAACCCGTCTGAAAAATACGTTTTCTCGAGGTCTGCGATGACCTCCTCATTCGACTCAAATTTCTGCCCGGCGATTGACTTTTTGAAGTTTGGAAACAAAAAGAAGTCGCACGGGGCCAAATCTGGAGAACACGGTGGATGGGGCAGCAGTTCGTAGCCCAATTTGACCAATTTGGCCGTGGCGAGGGCCGAGCTGTGAGCCGGCGCGTTATCATGGTGGGAGAGCACTTTTTTCTAAAATCCGCGGACACGCCCGCTTCCATACGCGGTCAAAATAAAACTACGAGTCCGATCCGGTTGAAATTTCGACAGTAGCCGTCTACGAGAATGTACTACACGAAAGTACATTGCCACAGGGTGGTGTTTTGTGTGCTCAAATGTGGTGTGCTTGCGGCGAGTCAAGATGGCGGCGGTCACGCCGGTGGAACGCTTCGCTACACACGCGAGTCGATCTTGCTTCTGCAATCGTCGGCTAGCCCCCCTCCTCCTGATCTCTACATCTTCCCCATAGAAATCATCCCCGATCACGATGCTAACGACACCAACGGACATCCCAAAACAGCCCCAAAGCGTAAACGTGGACAGAGAGGAGGAATACGACGAAGGTTGCGGCGCTACAAAACCCTTGTGCCCCTTCCCTCCATTGTAATGGCCAACACCCGGTCACTACAACCCAAGCCCCCTAACTTCAACTTTGACGAACTTTGCGCCTATTGTCAGTTTCTGCAAGAGTTCAGAGATTCATGCTTATTATGCTTCACCGAGACGTGGTTAGATGACAAGATAACGGATGACAGCCTCTACATCGATGGATTTGGCGTTCCCTTTCGGGGAGACAGGGACCTATCTAACATTGGCAAGGATGGCGGCGGTGGCGTTTGTATCTACGTGAATGAACAATACTGTAACCGGGCAAACGTCACCGTCAGGAAACAGCAAAGTATGCGTGACATTGACCTTCTGTCTATATGACTAAGGCCTAAATATCTGCCTCGAGAATTTGGGCACATTTTCGTAAATGTTGTGACAGTGCTATAAGTGCGATCGCTGAGGCTGTGCGCTCCCTACAGCTGATAGCGCCTGACGCACCCAACTTTGTGTTGGGAGACTTTAATCACTGCGATCTGCGTCGGGCCCTTCCATCATTCAAGCAGTACGTGAATGTTACCACACGTCTTGATGCCACGCTAGACCTATGTTATGGTAATATCAAAGACGCATACAAATCTTTCCATCTGCCAAAGATAGGAAAGTCAGACCATGACACTATCCACCTAGTCCCTTCCTATCTATATATATAAATTGCTTAGCCGGAAGTCCTTCTTCGCCTCTACTGTAAAGTTTGTCCGGTATGGACGCTGATCTGGGCAGGTGCTGGGCGCTGCGGATCGGCCTGCTGTGCGCTCAAAACCCGCGAAATCGTTATAGCCAACATTTCCTTACCGAACGTTTAACCGTTTCTGAGATAAATAAATAAACAAAATGTCCACAAACTGCAATAGCCTCATTCCTCAGCGCTTCCGATTCAACCCGTGTCAAGAACGTGCTGTTCTGTAATACAGCAAATTTTGTTTTATTTCCATTCAAAACACTTTTGCACTCTTGTCACCAATCTTACACTAATTAAATTTGATTAATTAAAAATCGACTTGAGGTTTCAGCATGTTTTCCCATATAGACCAAAAAATTGATGGTCTTTTTACAAAGCCTTGGTAGCTGACTTAGTAAGACGTTCGCCTACCATGAAGGCGACCCAAGTTCAAATCACATGCGTGTCATTTTTTTAGGTTATTTTTCTTTTTTACACTACAATATGGATATTTTTTTTTTAATTTAGGCTTTTTACTTTTAACTTATTTATTATTATTATTATTATTATTATTATTATTATTATTATTATTATTATTATTATTATTATTATTATTATTATTATTAATATTATTTATAAACTAATACTAATAATAATTATTATTATTATTATTATTATTATTATTATTATTATTATATCAAATTTTATTTTAAAACCTTGGTGTTTTTTATGATTTCTATTTGTATTATTCTATATTCAATATTATTATTATTATTATTATTATTATTATTATTATTACCAAGGATCGGGATGGGGTGGTACGTGTAGGTAAAAGGGGGCTACGGGTAGGTTTAAAGGGGCATGGGTAGGCATAACGGGGATACGGGTATATATAAGGGGGTATGGTGATGGTCGATTCCTGTTGTCCCATATATGCCACGGTGTCTTGGGACACAAATCTACTTAACAAACAAACAACAACAAACATGGTCGATTCCTTTCATCCATACCTGCGAAACGATCAACGGGGAAGTATCAAGGAGGGTACAGGTAGGTTACAAGGGGGGTACGGAAGGTATCAAGGGGGTATGGGGAGGTATCAAGTGGGTTCAGAGAGGTATCAAGGGGTATGGTGAGGCATCATGGGGGGGGGGACGGGGAGCTATCAGGGGGGGGGGGTATGGTGAGGTATCAAGGGGGATATGGGGAGGTATCGTCCAAATGAAACTCGCAGACAACAGTTGTCTCTCTGTCTACATTTTAAACAGCAACCTGTGTACCCTGGCTTGCCAGGGTACAAAACCACTAGTAAACCGATAATAAAGACTGAAAGTGTTGTGAGCAAGACAGTGAAAGTGTGGACGAAAGATGCGAGTGAAAGGTTGAAAGGCTGCTTTGAGTGTACTGATTGGAATGTGTTCTTGCAGTCCTCAGATGATGTAGATAAAGCCACAGACGTTATAATTGATTATATATTATCTTTTGCGAAAACACGATTATTCCTACTAGAACAATAAAAATGTATCCAAACAACAAACCCTGGATCTCAAAGTCACTGAAGAGTACAATTAGTGAGAAAAAGGTAGCATTTCAGATGGGGGACAGAGAACAAAGGATAAGAGTACAGAAGAAACTTAGAGATGAAATTAGGCATGCTAAACTAGAGTATAAGGACAAAGTAGAGGCAACATGCGGGAGGCGTGGAATGGTTTAAAAGTATTGACTGGTCAAAACAAGCCTAAGAGTAATTGTCAGCTTAGTGAAGAAAAGAGGAGCGAGTTTGCAGAAGAACTAAATGACTTCTATTGCCGCTTTGAGCGTAGCGATGTAGCAGACGACCTGCTAAATGTGATATCCGATCTGCAAGGGAGGGTGGAGGAAGTAGCGGGAGATAACTTAGGCATCTTGGACTGTGAGATCCAGGCGGACGAGGTTGAGTCCCTTTTTCGTAAGGTCAACCCCCGCAAAGCTTTTGGCCCTGACAACGTCTGTGGTAAATTGTTAAAATCTTGTGCTTCCCAGCTGTATGAGGTTTTTAGCAAGTTGTTCACTTGGTCTTTAAAAACCTCTGTTGTTCCATCTGTGTGGAAAAATTCAACTATATGTCCCGTTCCAAAGTCCAGGAGCCCATCAGAACTAAATGATTATAGACCAGTAGCCCTCACTAGTATAGTGATGAAGTGTTTTGAACGCATTGTGTTGAAGTTTCTCCTCCTTAGTACACAAACGTCCCTTGACCCACTTCAGTTAGCATACAAGCACAATAGATCAACCGATGACGCTACACTCACTCTCCTCAACAATGCCTACGTCCACCTTGAACAACCTGGTTCTTTTGTTAGGATTCTATTCATAGACTTCTCTTCTGCTTTTAACACCATACAACCCCACCTCATGGCTCGCAAACTTCTGGCTCTGAATGTCAGCCCGAGACTGGTTCTTTGGATTGTCAACTTTCTTGTCAACCGCTCACAGTCTGTCCACTTTCAACACTGTCTTTCTTCCTCCCGTTCCACCTCCACTGGCTCTCCCCAAGGCACTGTTCTCTCCCCTGTTCTCTTCACACTCTACACAAATGACTGCTCTGGCTCCACCGACACCCCTTTCATCAAATACTCTGACGACACCGCTCTACAAAATCTCTCAAATTCTCACTCCGTCTATGTAGAAGAAGTCTCTAAGTTCACCGCATGGTGCAATGATAACTATCTCAACCTGAATGTAAAGAAGACAAAAGAACTTATAATAGATTTCAGAATAAAGCCCGTTGCCATACCAGACTTGGAGATAGGGGAGAAAGGGTGGAAAGAGTCAATGAGTACAAATACTTAGGCACCGTTGTAGACAATAAACTCAATGTTAATTCCAGCACAACAAGCATACACAAGAAATGTCAATCCAGAATATATTGCCTTCAGAAGCTTCGCTCCCTCAATGTCAGTCGTCCCGTGTAAACCAACTTTTACAGATGTTTTGTTCAGTCTGTTGTGACCTTTGGCTTCCTGTGTTGGTATGGAGGTTTGAGTGAGAAACACAAGAATGTATTGAACAGGATTGTACACGTCTGTGCGAAAGTAACGGGTGAAAGGCAGGATGAATTGTGTGTGTTGTACGAACGTCAGGCTGAGCGAAAGGCATATCATATTGCGAGTGATCCGAGCCATGTTCTGGCTACACACTATGAACTCATGCCTTCAGGGCGCAGACATCGAATGCCAAAACTGTCCACAGTGAGAGCAAGAAAGAGTTTTGTACCCAATTCCATTCATGTTATGAATATGTCGCAAGCAAGATTGTAGGAGTGTTCATGATCTATGTACAATTGTGTTTATTGTGAGATATGTTTTTTATTTTTTTTAAATGCAATGTTTAAGTGATATTTGGAACGTATCCTAGTTAATAATGTTTGCTCCTAGTTAGTGTGCGTGTGCGTATGTGTGAATGTGTGTGTGTGTGAAGGATGAGAAGGTATTTTTGAATAAACGTTGTGATAATATGCAGTGAGAAAGGCAATATCTAGTCTATGTATCTTAGAGAAATGACATGTTTAATGTTGGAATAAATGTGATAGTAAGTGTGCTGTGCGAAAGGCAATATTTAGTCTATGTATCTTAGAGAAATGACATGTTTAATGTTGGAATAAATGTGATAGTAAGTGTGTTGTGCGAGAACTTGAAAGTAATGTCCAGTCTATGTGCCGTATAAGGAGTAAAGGAATGAATATGTTGTGTTATATAATCATGTATGCATAATGTGCTAAAACGTTTCTTAGTTCTTTTCCATGTACTCTAAATTTTTATGTCGGATTGTAGACCATTGTATTGAATTTCTCAGTTTGAGATCAATAAAGTTATATTGTATTGTATTGTATTGTATTGTATTGTATTGTATTGTATTGATACTGCGCCATCAGGCGGTGAGGCTAAGTACTAATCAGACTGCCCTCGTATGTTATTACTAGTTATAGCTAACCACAATTCTTTCAGGTTTCCATTCCAAAATTATGCTCCAACTTCAAAAGTAGCACGGCGTGATATATTTGTGTGCATTTTATGTATTCTCAAGATGTTTGCTTTAAAATAAACTTCATTTCAGGAAATTCTATCCACTTTGACTTCAAAGTACCCAACTCCCTTACAGAATTTTGACCAAACTTCGTAGGAAAATCACGATCATTTACTAAGTAGATTCAAATACATGTTAGCTTGCAGATAATTAAACTCATGGCCAATCGGTTTCGTGTGTGGGGGTGGGGGGGGTGGGGGTGGGGGGAGGAGTGGCGCGCGCCTGTGTGTTCGTGTGTGCGTGTGTGTGTGTTTGTGTGTGTGTGTGGCTAGGTAGAAACGTCTTTATCCTGACATTCACTTGAACTTCTACGTACTTTCTTTTGACGGACCCCGTTATTTTGACGTCAAAACAGTGTTCCGTTAGGGTTAGGGCCGTGTTAACCATCAGGTTACATTCCAAGGTAAGACTGCTGCGCTCCCTTGTCATCTCCATCTTCCTATATGATCGCGAAACATGGACCCTCACAGCAGATCTACAACGAAGAATACAAAGCATGGGGATGAGGTGCTACAGAAGACTTCTGGGCATTTCCTATACCCAGCACATCACCAACGACGAAGTCCGACAGACCATCACACAAGCCATTGGACAACACGATGACCTGCTCACAGTGGTGAAAAAACGGAAACTCCGATGGTATGGCCACGTTACCAGATCATCAGGTCTTGCAAAGACCATCCTGCAAGCACAGAGCAAGGAGGTAGAAGAAGAGGGAGACCGAAAAAGAGGTGGGAGGACAACATTCGAGAATGGACTGGTTTGACAATGAGCGAAACAATCAGGGTTTCTGAGGGCAGTGAAAGATGGAGTACGCTGGTTAAACGATCATCTGTGGTGCCCCTACGACCTCCGAGTTAGGGATAGGATAGGATAGGTATTAATGTATGTACTATTATTACTGTGATTATTTGGAAAAATTCAACTATATGTCCCGTTCCAAAGTCCAGGAGCCCATCAGAACTAAATGATTATGACGTTATATATATATATATATATACACATGTATATGAGTCGCATAACCGTTTTTTGACGACATATGTCACAGACAGGGTGTTGTGACTCTCGCAAACTCTGCATTAAAAAAACCAACACCAAAATGTACGGAGAACGGGCATTCACCTATTGTGCACCCAGACAATGGAACACTCTTCCAGCCAACATCAGACACAAGCAGACCACACCCTCATTCAAGCAAGCTCTAAAATCTCACCTCTTCAAACTCTACTATCTGACTAAATCCTTCATTCTATAGACCTTAGCCGCAGCTCATATTTGTTCTGCTTTTGACTATGCTTGTGGATTTGCTGTGATTGTGATGACTTGTTTGCAGAAAGTTAACTTTATGTATTTTGTTTGATTTTGTGTGTGAGTTTTTATTTTTTTATTTTTTCTTATTGTATAATTTCTAATGCAATATTGTAGGTTGTTTCATGTTTGTTTTTTTTTGCTTTTCATATAAAGCGCTATGCGCTTGTCTATAAAAAGACAAGTAATAGCGCTATCTAAATGTCCATTAGTAGTAGTAGTAGTAGTAGTAGTAGTAGTAGTAGTAGTAGTAGTAGTAGTAGTAGTAGTAGTCGTCTTCTTCTTCTTCTTCTTCTTCTTCTTCTTCTTCTTCTTCTTCTTCTTATTATTATTATTATTATTATTATTATTATTATTATTATTATTATTATTATTATTATTATTATTATTATTATTATTATTATTTTGTCGTTATTGTTTTTGATGTTCATTTATCTCCAGTTAAAATAAACGAACAACAGAAAATAACTAACCCTTTGCTAGAAGCGCCATCGATGCACTTTCCGCCGGTGATGATGAACTGACACAAACGGGCAGCATCGGTCAGGGTTTTGCCGTCCACTTTTTCCAAGGTGATGGCATTTGACCTCCCAAGGTCAGAGTTACCTTTACAAGTGTTGATCAGACTGAAGGTCAGAATGAGCTTGGAATGCTCTTCTGCGTGAAGGACGTTGCCGACCCCGATGCGTTGAACCTCGAAACCAGCGCCTGCGCAAAGAAGTAGTCATTATAGAAGTGTTAAACCATATTTTCCGGCCCAAGGTCGCTTTCCTCCATTGATCCCCAAAGGCTTATAAGATAGTGTTTTTTTTTCGCATTTTGATATATATTAGACTCACTTTAAGAAAGGGATGAAGACATATAGAAGCCGTAGCCGTAGGACAATATAAGAAGACTAACAAGAAAAGAGAAGAAATGGAGGAATGAATCTGTAACCTTTTGGCTGTTGTTCACAAAAGTGAATGACGAATAACGAATCTTTATTGTCCCCATTTGCACAAGGATATTTGTGTGTGATGCACAGTAACTGTTGACATAATAAGAAGACAACACAAAGGTTAGCGTACATGTATACAATAAAGAAACGGTAGCGGATATTAGAACACCTTAATGCTAATCCTTGCACAATCATTCTTATCCACGCACCGACTCATCCCACACACACCCTTAATACATTTAAGGGGCTCACTGTAGTTACGCTAATCGTTCTAGGGTTACACATTACAAAAGTGCTGAGCTGAGCAATGCTCGAATGCAGTCAGTATTGGCAGAGAGGTAGCGGAATGTGTATGTACTGTCTTGGTACCACATGCTGTGAACTCGGCGAGGTCAAGACGCAATGCCAGACCCGTTTACTGCAAGCTGAAGCGGATGGTGCCGGCAAACCAAAAGAATGCAGTAGGCGGTACTTAATGTTCCAGTAGGTCTTTTCCGTACTAGGGAAGAGCCTGCATCGTGCAGGTAGGGGACAGGTGCAAACCGCAAGACAACGAGCTAGTCGGTGACGTAGACTCGGTGGATTGCCGTTAGTGGAGAGGGCAGTGACCGCTAGGAGAATGTGATTGGGCCATGGAGAAGGGTAGGTTAGGGTTATAAAAAAAAAAGCCACGAAAACTGTCTGCCGGGGCTAGTCCTGCCGGGTCCCTTCCTGCCGGGTTCAGTTGAAGGTACTGTGGTCTAATGGTAATGCTTTGGCTTGCGGATCTGAAGGTCCCGGGTTCGAGCCCTGGCCGGGCCACTGTGTTGTGTCCCTGGGAAAGACACTTTACTCCCGTTTCCTACTCCTTCGGATGACAGTATAAACCGAGGTCTAGTCTGTGTGTCGCATACATTCCATCATAACAGACTTTACAGATCCTGACGCTCATGTCCTAGACGGGTGAGTGCCGGTAACAAGAACACACCCAGCATGCACTTGGTCCTTTCCCCCATCCCTGGCTGCCCAGGATTGTGCTTAGTTGTCCGGCCGTCAGACCATGCGCCCAAAGGCTGCGGGTGGGCGTCTCGGGCGGTTTGAGTTAGATCGTGTATCGCCTAGCGCCTTGAGTCTTGTCAAGTACGGCGAGATATGTGCGCTATAAAAATCCTCAATAATAAAATTTAAAAAAATAAAATATGCCAGAGGTTTGGCAGTGTTCTAATTCTAATTCTTAAGTTTTATTTTAACGCGCTAGTGTAAATGTAGATCCTTCAAGAAGCGAAGTGAACGGAGGCTTTGAAAATGAGATAAGAAAAAACCTTATTGAAACTTCTTTCTTTTGTTGATTATATGTGCATGCGGATTTAATATTTGATGATTGTAGTGTACTGAGTGTAAGTTATTAAAAGATTGTCAAAATTAATTAATTACGCGAGTTTTGTTTCTTTGTTTAAATGGTAGTATCTTTGGATGGCAGTGAGACCAGTTTTGTTTTGTGCGTTTTATAGATTATGATTTTGTCAAGGCCCAATCCCCGTACAGATAAGGAAGCACTTTAGTTAGTCTAGCTCTCACAAGTTAACGCTCTGTGGAAAATACCAGGGAAGTCCCATCTACAGCACGCATTACAAATCAATAAGGTGTAGCCACGGAGTATATTTTAACTTCGAAATTTTGACCCCTTACCATGAGAACACAGCCCAATCTGAGCTATTTTATTTCCACTAAGGATATTGAAAAAAAAAAGTTGCCCTGCAAGATGAGAAGCGTGTTGAGAACACGTACAGGCGCATTAACCTAGAAGAATGGATTCTCGATAATAGAGCGGTAGCTGCTGCTAAACCTATAATATCGGGGGTCTACCGTTATGGTATTATTATAGTCATCAAAAGCCTGTATCAAAAGGTTTGCCAGGGCAGTCCTCCATAACAGTGCCTTCGGGAACTGTTTCAGAACAACCATCGGCGTGCGTCAAAGATGCCTGCTCTCTGAAACACTCTTCAACAAGTTTCTAGAGCGCATCATTTCAAATGCCCTTGCACATCATGAGGTACAGTCAGCATAGAGGGTACTGCGATCTCTAACATCCGTTTTGCGGATAACATTGATGGATTGGCTGGAGAGGAACGAGAACTTGAGCAGCTGGTACAGAGGCTTGACACCACCTCCAGAGCCTATAGAATGAAAATAAGCGCAGAGAAGACCAAAATGATGACCAACAACACCAATGGCATCAACACAGACATCACACACACACACACACACACCCTTCGTCCCCTCTCAACAGGCATGGACACTTACATTGGTTCTGCGGTTCAGCTCCCATCTGTTTCAAACGCAGAGCTGCTAGCACTAAAACGACGACGATTCTCCAACAAGGCATTTTCTCCAGTTAAGAGACGACAAGAATGTTCATTGAACAGAGAAAGCACACTTCTCACAGACTCCAGATGAACTGCTAAATGCTTAACGATTTAATAACGTTTCAAAAAATGTGGTAATTGTTTGCAGCGAGATTTGAGTTAATGATATTTCGACCTCTTTATTGACTACTAATCCGCTGGACCTAAAGCAATAATAATGTAATGTAATGTCATTGACTACTAAATATTTCCTTGATTTGTTTCTTTCTTGGATAGTTTTTTTTTTTCAAATGAGCGTTTGGCTAACTCTCATAACAATGTGTGTATTTGCGAAGAATTGCTTCCTTGATTAAATGAAGTTCCCAGATTCAGAAGTGATTCTATTTGTGTGTGTGTGTGGGTGTGTATGCGTGTGTAATGTAACAATGCCACATGAAAGTAGTGTGTAAGTGATGGCGAAGTAACAGGACTTAACCTTTGCATTGCACGATGACTTTTTCCCGTGTAACCCTTTGGACCAATGCCATGTCGCATGTCTTATGCCTTACATCGCTCAGGAGGGGTGAAGATAGCATTCAATAATTTTGTCTACCGTGTAATGTAATGAACATGTTGTTGTTTTTTTTGTTTTAGCCGATCTTCCTGTGGCTTAGGACTGGGCGAAGCTTTACAGCAATGGAAGAAATGTTTTCACATTTCATTGGAAATATTTGAAATACTAGGATAGGGTGGGTGGAAAGGGAGGATGAGAGAGGGAAATGGGTTGAAGGGGGTGGGTGGGTGGGAAGGGAGAAGGAGATCGAAATGAGCCAACAGTCGATCTCTCTATCCATCGGTCTTTCCGTCGGTCCATTGGTCGCCATTTCTCAAATTGTGTGTGTGTGTGTGTGTGTGTGTGTGTGTGTGGGTGTGTGCTTGTGTGTGTGTGTGTGTTTATCCACCTCCCTCCCACCAGCACTGCGATCATGCCCGTCGGCGTAGAGATATTTACGCGCTTTATAAATTATTCATTCATCCATTCAAATTTTCACCATGGAATCAAATCCTATGTTTTTTCTAACAATTTTCATATACATGCATGCCTAACACATTGTCATTCAGTTTTTAAAATGATTCCTGTGGTCTTCAGAATATTCGTGTATGGGTTTTGGAATATAATCAGAGATTGTACATGTAAATGTCACTCAGTAATCATTAAATCAATGTCATTGAACTTGATCTCAAATAAAAGACATGAAATGACATAGATTGCAGCGTGCCTTGAGTAAAATGAGATTACAACAATCTTTATTCTTGTATCAAAAACTTAATAAGCGTCTTGTTGTTGTTGTTGTTTGTAGATTATAGTCACACGACACTTTCGCATATAGGTGACTACTGGACCGATTTATACTGACACCAGCGGGCCAGTTGTTGGTAAAGGGGAAAATAATATGATCACACGTTGACCAATCCCGGATTCGAACCAGCGACCTTTCGGTTACTAGCAAGACGCTCTTACCAACTGAGCTACCCGGCCCCACTGGTGAAGCGTCTTTGTTTATTTCGCTTGATTTATGAGCTGAAAACGGGAAGGGTGAAAGAAGGGATACAACCTCGTCATTCGTTTGTGTAGATTATCGGAAGAGTTGCGTCCCTTGAATAAGAAGCTACCGCGCCGAGGTGGGGGTGAGGGGGGGGGGGGGGGATGGGTACTCGCCGTTTGGACAGTGCATGTGTATTCATATTGAACCACAGGCTCTGAAGTTTTTTTCTTTTATCTTTGTAAACTCGTAGCTTCGTAGGCCTCCTACAGACGTATATAGTATATACAAGGTTACAGGCTTCCGTTTCAGCGAATGATCCCCCAAGTTTACGACTCGAGCACCGAAACCATAGTCAGCAGTAGGCTATTTTTAGGAGACATGTCATAATCATTTGAGAAAATATTCTTGCGCACATTGTAATATTGTAAGTAAATATATATCATAATAATTACAAAACTTAGGGAATAATTAACATTTTTTTTACAAATATCAGTTACTTTTAAGTGGTAGATCTATAGGCCTATTTCGAGGTTGTGCGCCGCCAGTACGAAGAGTGATAAAGGGACCTTTTTCTTTTTGGTGGAAGAGTGGGGCTTATTTCCCTTGTATCCACTTGCTGCGAATAGACTTAGGACTAATCCACGACCGGTCTGCAGTGAGAGCTTAGTAATTCATTAATTTGTTTATAGGGTCAATCGGACTGCAAAGAGCCAACTCAAGAACACTGCCGTGAGCGCGCTGGATCAGACGACTCAGGTATATCCTATTTGATTTGATTATTATTTTTGTTTTGTTTTGTCTTTGAAGATCTTATGACTAAGGTACATAGAAATATGTATATATAGTACCTTATTCATGCTGATTCATTGTGATAACTGCGCAGTGGTTGAATTGAAGTTAAGGAACAAAACAAGGTAGGTTTTAGATCACAGTAATATGTCTCGTTTTGATTTTGATTTGATTTTAATGCTTTATTGTCCCTTTTTATCGGGAAATTCTGGGCCGCCTCCCCATGTAGTTGCAGCCTTTGGCGCGCCCAAACCCAACCTACCTAACATTAGTTGTGATCTTTGAAATTTAGAAAATCTTTAAATTTTTTGAAATATTTTGAAATTTTTGCTGGGGGAGCAAACCGGAATACCCGGAGAAAACCCCCGAGACGTTGCCCGAGTCGAAAGTAAATAATATTCGGAGAAACATAACGCCCCGATGCAGGATCGAACCCACACCTGTCAGGCGCCATTGGTTTCTGGCCTGTGGACAAGGCAAGTTAGTCCCGCCTTAGCCCACTTGGCCACAACGCTCGCTTTTTATACTCAAAACTCAATTATCTGCCCAATGCAATCGAAAAAAAATATATAAATGTAATAATTTAATTAAAACGATATTGTTTCATGTCCTAATTTATTTGATTAATATTTCTGTTTTGTTTTTGAAGATCACATGACTAAGGTACATAGAAATATATATAGTAGCCTACCGTATTCATGATGATTCTTTGTGAATGAAATATCTGCGCAGTGTTTACATTGAAGTTGAACAGGACAAGGTAAGTTCTGGAACAAAGTAATATGTCTCGTTTTAAATTGAAAACATTTTAGTTTTAAACCCAATTTTCTGCCCAATGCAATGGAATACATGAATTAAGTAATTTAATTAAAACGATGTCATATCCGGGTCCCGTGATCGAAAGGAAAATATAGCCAGTTACCATTACCGTTGGGTATTAATTTGCCACCATCATTCATTTGAAGTATATATATATATATATATATATATATATATATATATATATATATATATATATATATATATATATATATATATATATATATATATATATATATATATCAGATTATAATTATCAAACTATAGTGTCCTTCCTCAGGGGTCACGAGAGAAGAAAGTGTTTCTCTGCTACAAGTATGCACGGCTGTATGAGTTGTGTGTGTGTGTGAGAGAGAGAGAGAGAGAGAGAGGAGAGAGAGAGAGAGAGAGAGAGAGAGAGAGAGAGAGAGAGAGAGAGAGAGAGAAAGAGAGAGAGAGAGATTTGGATTTTAGAGGCTTTTTACCTGTGATATTATAAGGGTAGTTTGTAATTATTATTACTACCTCTAGCTCATCCATTAACCCACTGTATGTTTTTAATCGTGCGTTTATTAACTGTAATCTATGTATTATCCAGCACCTTGAGCAGCTCTTGAACTGGACAAACGCTATATAAGAACGATTAAATAAATACATAAGTGATTGTTTGTTGTGTGTATGTCGTGTCGTGTTTTAATGTGCTAATGCTACCACTGTCAGATGAATAAACCTGACATTGTATTGTATCATAATATGTTGTATTGTATTGTATGGTAAATGCACAGGAGGGTGGTTTGGATATCAGTTGCCCACACAAGGTATTGAGGAAAGGGGAGCTGTAGGTGAAAAGGAAAATAAAAGGCGGGTGGGAGAAAGGGGAGGGGTCGAATGGGGCCGGGTAGCTCAGTTGGTAAGAGCGTCTTGCTAGTAACCGCAAGGTCGCTGGTTCGAATCGCGGATTGGTCAACGTGTGATCATATTATTTTCCCCTTTACCAACAACTGGCCCGCTGGTGTCAGTATAAATCGGTCCAGTAGTCACCTATATGCGAAAGTGTCGTGTGACTATAATCTACAAACAACAGGGGAGGGGAGGAGGGAGTGTTGATGAGCGCGTCTGCAACTTCGTTATTTAAAGCCTGTTATGAGTTTCGGAACAACACAGTTTTGGGGAGAGATAATAAGTCTTCGGTGAGCTTCGTTTTCTCCAAAATGCTATTAAGCCCTAGCTTAACTGGGCGAGACAAACCGAACCTTGTCTCGGCGAACCAAAGGTCAAAAATGCGGTTTCATTCTTAATTGGGTCTTCCCGAGACCAGCCGAGACGAGACAGGAGATCGGGCGTCACGGCGAGCTCTTTCGTTTCTGAACTGGGTCTATTTTTAGCTGCGTCGAAACTGACATATCTGACAAAGTTACGTTAGCAACAATGGCGGCCTTCGATCGTGAATTGAAAACTGCAGAAGATTTTGCGTTGTTCTAGCGCTGTATGTCCTAAGCGAGAACGAAGGGGCAGCAGAAAGAGAAAGAAAGCAAAAGGCAACACTTCCCCATGTGTTGCAAATGAACCAGCAAAGTGCATTTCATGCACTGGTGCAAGAGTTGGCTGAACAGCTCAGTGGCTATTCAATGATTTATTATTTTTACTGATTCAGTATTTTCACTGTTATCTAGTCTAAATTAAGTTTGGATTTGGTGCACCTACTTATTTTAAGTGTTGTAGTATTTCTTTAGATCAGTTGTCATTGACATTGATAGATTTTTCAGCAAATCAAAATAGTGTCTCGGGCAGGTTTGCTGCGCACGAACGGCAAGACAAAAGACCGGCCCGCGACACGGCGAGACACGTCTCGATGTTCTCGCCGATCCTGTCTCGGATTGCTCGCCGAGCCTAGTTAAGGGCAAGGATGGTTCGGGTGTCTCGCCGAGACTGTCTCGGGTGTCTCGCAGAGACAAGGTTCGGGTCTGTCTCGCGCAGTTAAGCTAGGGCTTTAGAAAATGGACTGGCTTGACCTCGTTTGTTTTGTATATTAGTAGTGTTACCTTAACAGCAGTAGCTGTTAATACATATATATATATATAATGCAAATCAGTTTCTGATAGATAACAAGATGTCCAGGTAACAAGCTGTCCACGTGCTTCTGTTTCTCGAAAATTCTATGATGAATTGTAATGGACTCGTCATAGAATTTTCGAGGAAGAGAGGTACGTGGATAGCTTGTTATTTACCAGAAACTGTTTTGCAGTCCGCCTACTGTAGCAGTAGCCTACTGTAGCTGTTGATCTAAAAGCAAAACACTATTGGGCACATATTATTTTTCGATAACATGTATTTAGGCCTACAGATAAGATAAATATGAGCTACTTAGGTATACTTTTTTTTTTATCTAGCTATTAATTTGGAAACGAAACCAAGACGTAGCTGGTCATATTAATAGATGTTTTCAGTTGGCGACAACGACAGTAACAAAATAAATGGGGTCGAACAAGAGTTTGCACGGCTCGTTGACTGCAGTTGTGCACATTTATATGCAAATGACCATGTCACGTCTGACGACGAATGTATTGATTGCAATCACAGCTTGCAGGAGTCACTGAGTTTGAGACATGTACACAAGATTTAACGTCTGCATAAATGTTTCTTGGTTTGTACTTTCTGTCTACTCATAACTTAGCAAACTAGGTCTACTACATGTTTCTCAAAACAAGACACACACACACACACACACACACACACACACACACACACACATACACACCCACCCACACACACATGCCCACTTGCAACGATAACTCAGTGCTACCAATTGAAACGTGAAAGAAATATGAAGGTTGTAAATATATGAAGACATTGCATACGGGGAAGGTAAACAACCTCCAATTTGTGGGTATATATTTTCCTTATCTGTCGCTAACTTTATCACCACTGTCGCTAACAACATTGTCGCTGTTGCTAACATCACCATTGCGGCCAACACCTCCCTCCCCCCCCCTCATACCCTCACCCCCATCACCTGGTTAAACGATTATCTGTGGTGCCCCAACGACCTTGGAGTTACGGGATTGGATAGGAATAATGTATGAATCTACAGAACTGTGTGTGTGTGTTTGTGAGTGAGAGAGACAGACAGAGACACAGAAGTCACGGTCAAAACCTTTAATAGGGTAACAAAATTACGTCCTACCGACCACCACCATATAATATATTAAGCAAATAAAAATAATATTATAAGATAAGATAAGAATATTTATTAACCAAGTAAAAACGTTACAAGGATTTTGGTGTGGCATGGCGACAATGAAATACATCCTTTCTTGCACAGTCACACATGCATTCATCGTGTCATACACTTCATTGGCATACAACATATATACAGCTCTAAAGGATAGGTAAACACAGTGTTAAACATACATCACTAATCAGTCATATAAAGTTATGGAGTCAAACACACCCTGCAAGTAAAACAAAATACAGCATTAAAACAATTTAACAGCATTAAATAAAATGAGAATTATTAAGAATGTTAGGCTTCACATCCAAATCTACACACACCACAACACAACACACAAACACCCACGCACACACACACACACAGCATAGCATACTCCTATTTTACAAAGGTACAAATCAAGCAATGGTTATGAGTTTCCAGTTTATACAGATCATTCCATGTTTGGTGATGTACTGAGGACAGCGTCTGGGAAGAAACTGTTTCTGAAGTTGTTGTTGTCGTTGTTGTTTGTAGATTATAGTCACACGACACTTTCGCATATAGGTGACTACTGGACCGATTTATACTGACACCAGCGGGCCAGTTGTTGGTAAAGGGGAAAATAATATGATCACACGTTGACCAATCCGGGATTCGAACCAGCGATCTTTCGGTTACTAGCAAGACGCTCTTACCAACTGAGCTACCCGGCCCCATGCCTGTTTCTGAATCGAGAAGTTCTGGCTCTTAAAGCACGGAACCGACGGCCAGAGGGCAGAAGGTCGAAGAGACTGATGGCTGGGTGTGATGGATCGCAGACTGTCTTTTCCGTTTTCCGTTTCCTTCGCGTTGTGAAAATGGAGGCGACAGATGGAAAGTCGCAACCAGCTATTTTGGAGGCAGCCATAACAATGTGCTCGAGCTGTTTCTTTTCTATCGCGGTTGTGCTGCCGTACCAGACAGTGATAGAGAATCACAAAATGCTCTCTATCACCGCGCGATAGAACTGTGCCATAATTTTACTAGACATACCGAACTTTCGCAGCTGTCTCAGAAAGTGGAGACGCTGTTGGCACTTTTTTTTTTACAATTGACGTGGTGTTATTATTCCAACTCAGGTCGCTCGAGATGACGGAACCGAGAAATTTGAACGAGTCGACCTGCTCAACGGTTTCCCCATTGATGACAAGGGGCATACCGGGACCTTTATTCGGCGAAAGTCGATCACGACCTCTTTTGTCTTCGAGACGTTTAGTTCCAGGTCGTTGTCCGAGCACCAGCCAACCATTCTCCGAACCTCTTCCCGATACGCGGTGGTCTGCTTTGTTGTTGTTATTATTATTTTTATTGTTGCCGTTGACCTTCTTCTTGCAATGCACTATTTTACCAACCTTTATTTTCCAGATCGATGGTCAAAGAAAATCCAACTGAAACCATGAATGTGGGATTGTTGCGACGTCATGTTCTCCTCATTGGTAAATAAAATGATGATGATGATGATGATGATGATGATGATGATGATGATGATGATGATGATGATGATGATGATGATGATGATGATGATGATGATGATGATTAAAAAAAATAATTAATAATAATAGTCATGCTGTGCCTAGATGAGCACTTTCCCCCCTTCATCAGCTCAAAGGTCAGGGGTCTACCAAACTCTCCCAACCACGCTGCCACTCCTCTGAGCTAGGGGAATTGATTAGTTTTATTCTATTCTATTCCGTAACTCTGAGGTCGTTGGGGCACCACAGATGATCGTTTAACCAGCGTACTCCATCTTTCTCTGTCCTCAGCAACCCTGATGGCTTCCCTCACTGTCAAGCCTGTCCATTCTCGAATGTTGTCCTCCCACCTCTTTTTCGGTCTCCCTCTTCTTCTACCTCCTTGCACCGGAATTATTTGGGATAGAACCAACAAGAAATAAATGTTGCTTTTTGTCTCTTTATTTAAACTTTTTTTTTTTAATTTGCTGAAAAACTTTGAACAATTATATGAACAATTGTAAGTATGACAATTGTGATATTGGTAGATTTAAGTATCTGACTTGATATTTGTTTCTTTTGTTTCGAACAGATGTGTTGCTATTGATCCCGGCCATACTGCTGTTGCTGTGTACCAACCATGCAAATGGTAATGCAGACTAAATTAGTTTATTAATTGATTGATTGTGTGGTGGTAGTTGCTTGTGCTGGGGGTGTAGACATCTGACCTACGTCATATTCCTATGACGTTTTGTCAAAATCCGTCCAGTGCAGATAGTGATTCTTGAGATTTGGCGTCCCACCGACATTTGTGGCTCGTTCTGATTCCCCTCCCCTCTTTTCTCCCCCCCCCTCTTTCCATCACCCCCCTACCACCCTCACCCCACTTTCCTATCCCCACCCCCGACTATTCCAAAGCATTTCCATAGCAGTCTGGAAAATACAACAAAAAACAAAACTAAGAAGGAAGAGATTCTAGGGGCATTCCCTTAGTGTAGAAAAAATCGATTCTATGTAATGCGTACTTTCGGTTCCGTTGTGACGATACAGGGTTTGCTGGAATTTTACGGTTTCTCCAAGATAACAAGCTGACTCATTACGTCATCACAAATATACACATCCTGATAATTTCAAGGGTAATGTTGTTTGGTTTTGGGGGGAGAGGGGGGGGGGGAAGGGGTGTGTTTGTGGTACTTGTACTATTATTGTGTATGAGATTCTCAGCATTGCAAGTGAGGCGTGTTGGATGATAATTATAAGATGCATGTGAAGTCAATATTTGTGTACTTTTAATGTATTGAGTTTGGTGTTTGTGGATTCGGGCACTGAATAGAATAGACCCAACGTTTTCCGGCAGGTCGTAAGAGGCAACTAACAGGGGTGATATCCGCACCGAATCACTGGGCAAAAGTCTTCACACAGAAGTCACCGGCTAGGACGGAGGAACCTTATGTTACTACAGGTTCAACGACCACGTGCTCGGCGAGCCACAATCTATTCACGGATATCGGCTGTGGCCAACAGTTTGGAGGGGATTGGGCCCTGCCAGGTCGTTCTTGCCCAAGACACATTGCATGATGAAAAGAACCACTCACTCCATATGGGATCGGTCGTCGCCAGGGTCATCAAGG
This sequence comes from Oncomelania hupensis, assembly GCA_036898135.1. Classification (NCBI taxonomy): domain Eukaryota; kingdom Metazoa; phylum Mollusca; class Gastropoda; order Littorinimorpha; family Pomatiopsidae; genus Oncomelania; species Oncomelania hupensis. The sequence goes on along the minus strand of CM072520.1, from coordinate 35,737,998 downwards.
ACCGCGCCTTCTGTTTGCCACCAGGATGGAGATGATGAGTGTGCTACTGATGGACAACTTAGCAAGATCCGCACGAGAAACAACATCGTCATATGAACCTGGAATGTCAGGACCCTAACCGCGGATGAAAAATTAGAAGAACTGGCCCACGAGCTGGACCACTATCGATGGAACATTTTAGGTATCAGCGAACTGCGCTGAAAAAAGCCTAGGTGAAACAACGACCGACAGAGGCCACAAGCTTTATTTCAGCTGCATGGCAGGCACGAACACGGCGATGGATTATTGGTCCACAAGAACATTGCAGCCACTGTCATGGGTTGCCGCCGAGTCTCCAGTAGACTCATTACCATCCGTCTAAGAGCAGCCCCTTTGAACCTCATCATCATCCACGAATATGCCCCAACATCAGACTATGACGACAGTGAAGTGGAGGATTTCTATGAAAATCAACAGGTTGTCCTTGACCAAGTGCCGAAGAAGGACATAGTCATAGTGCAAGGCGACTGGAATCCAAGGTTGATCACCACAATTGGGGAGACACATGTGGACCCCACTGCAACAACGAGACAAATAACAAAGGTCTGAGACTCTTGGAGTTTGCCAGATACAACAATCTGATACTGGCAAACACACTTGGTCTCCACAAAAACTCCAGACGATGGACATGGCACAGTCCCAGCGGGGAGCATCACAAACAGATCGACTACATCATGGTCAAAAGACGCTTCAGATCAAGCATCAACATAAACAGTACACGCACTTTTCCAGGAGTAGACATCGGAAGTGACCACGATCTCGTGATTATGTCTTTCCGTCTCCACTTGATGAGAGTAAACACAGCAAAGTGCACTAGACTGAAGTTCGATCTGGACAAATTGCAAGACCTGGAGGTGGCAGAAATATTTAAGACCACAATTGGAGGGAAATATTCACCACTGCTCATTTTGGAAGCTGGTGAAGTAGATGTCAACACCATGACCACCACCGTCAACTCAGCTGTGACAGATGCCGGCCCTTGGCAAGCACCGGCCAAAGAAGAAGACGTGGATCACACCTGAACTTTTAGACCTGTGTGATAAACGAAGAGAGATGAAAAGGAAAAGGAACACCTGACAGGGAGCTGATGCCTACCGAAAAATCATCAATGACATCCGAAAGGGCATGCGCACAGCAAAGGAGAACTGGATAGAAAATCAGTGCCAGAAAATAAAGAACAGTCTGAACAAGAACAAAAGTAAGAAGGCCTACCAGACTGTGAAGCGGACGACAAGTGTTAAAGAGTTTAAGGTCTCCACGATCTAAAGCAAGTCTGGCATATGTCTTACAGAAGAACAAGAAGTCTTGGATAGATGGACAGAGTACATCTCTGACCTTTACAACCACACACCAAACGGAGACCCATCAGTTCTAGCATGTCCCCAGAACAGATAAGAAGAAATAATCCTCCCAATTCTCCGAGAAGAAGTTGAGGCAGCAGAGCAATTGCCAAAGAATTGGAAGTCAGCGGGAGTGGACAACATACCCGCGGAACTGCTTCAAGCAGGAGGAGAAGCGATGACTGACGCCCTCACCATTATCTGTAACAAAATCTGGCAGAGTGTGGAGTGTCCTACACCATGGACCCAGTCGCTTGTCACCACTTTAAAAAAAAAAAAGGTTACCTTCAGCAGTGTGAAAATTACCGCACCATCAGCCATCACAGCAAGGTCTTCCTGAAAATAATACTCAACAGGTTGAAACCCCAAGCTGAACAAATCATAGCTGAAGAACAATCAGGATTCAAGGCAGGGCGGAGTACCACTGAACAGATTTTCAACCTCAGAATAATCTGCGAGAAATACCTACAGCACCAACAACATCTATAGCGTGTGTTCGTAGACTTCAAGAAGGCATTTGACCGAGTCTGCCATGCAGCTCTGTGGGCAACCATGAAAATGTACAACATCAGCCCTAAAATTATTGAAGTCATCAAAACCCTGTATGACAAGGCTACCAGTGCAGTCCTCCATAACAGCGCCATCGGAAACTGGTTCAGAACAACAATCGGTGTGCGTCAAGGATGTCTACTCTCTCCAACACTCTTCAACATCTCCCTAGAGAGCATCATGTCAGATGCCCTAGCAGATCACGGAGGCACAGTCAACATAGGGGGTAGAGCACTCTCCAACCTTCGTTTCGCGGATGACATTGATGGATTGGCTGGAGAGGAACTAGAAGTTGAACAGTTGGTACAGAGGCTTGACATCACCTCCAGAGCCTATGGAATGAAAATAAGTGCAGGGAAGACCAAAATGATGACAAACAACATCAACACAAACATCAAAGTCCAAGGCCAATCCCTCAGCACAGTGCATAGCTTCCAATATTTAGGAGCCATTGTATCAGACAGTGGGTCCCGACAGGATGTCCTCTCCCATGTATGGCTCCTGCGCTCCCTTGTCATCTCCACCTTCCTATACGCTTGCGAAACATGGACCCTTACATCAGATCTACAACGAGGAATACAAAGCATGGAGATGAGGTGCTACAGAAGGTTTCTGGACATTTTCTTACCCAGCACATCACGAACGACGAAGTTCGACAGACCATCACACAAGCCATTGGACAACATGATAATCTGCTCACAGTGGTGAAGAAACTGAAAATCAGATGGTATGACCACGTCACCAGATCATTGCCTTGCAAAGACTATCCTGCAAGGCACAGTGCAATGAGGTAGAAGAAGAGGGAGACCGAAAAAGAGGTGGAAGGACAACATTCGAGAATGGACTGGGTTGACACTGAGCGAAGCCATCAGGGTTGCTGAGGACAGAGAAATTTGGCGTACGCTGGTTAAACAATCATCTGTGGTGCCCCAGCGACCTCAGAGTTACGAGATAGGATAGGATAGAATTTTAAACTGCGATCCTGTGCCTGTTGTTAATTCATTTTGACATTACTTGCTGTACATGTATTGTAATCTTTGAGACGAATACAATTTTGAATGTCTTATTTCTTAGATCTCGGTTTTTTACTCTCATCCGAACCAGATGGATTAAACTTGGAATTCTCTTCATATATCTCTCGACAAGTTCAGTGCCTCACAATTTTCAAAAAATTCCTTAAAACACATCTGTTCAATAAGTATCTTTCATCAGCTCTTTCTGCCATCAGTCATCTAGGTTAACTAACATTTATTCCTGGGGTTGGCGTGTCCCAAAATCGTACACATGTGTACGAGTGATCTAGAATGGCGTGTGTATGGGGGTTTGTGTGTATGTGTGTGCGTGTGTGTGTGTGTGTTTGTGTGGCGAGAGGCATTTTAGTCCCCTTCTGAGTGTGTAGTGAGGGAGCGTTGGGCCTGGGGGTAAAAGGCGAGGGAAAAAATTGTTGGGCCCAGAGGGGAAGATGCCAAGATGACTTGTGCTTTGGTCGGAATTTGCATCCTTGTAAACAGTAGTTGGTTTATTTTTTAATGCTATTGTACTGTATTTAAAAATTGTATTTCTTAAAGAATGCATTTATTTATTTTATGCATTTTAACTGTTTTGATGATAGCTTTTATCTTTCTGCTTATGATGTGTGTGTGTGTGGGGTTGGGGGTGAGAGGGTGGTGGGATGTGAGGGTGTGTGTGTTTGTGTTCTATTTGCCATAGTTTACTTCGTGTTTATTCTTTAGTGTACTTTTACCTGAGTGAAGTGTTCTCTATGTTTTATCTCATTCATTATTATTATAATTATTTTCATTTTTATTTTATTTTCACCTGTGCAAAGTGTTTTGTATCTTATCTCGTTCATTATTGCTGATATTATGTGTTATTAATGGTGTTGTGTGTTATTAATGGTATTATGTGTTATTAATGGTTGGTGTTATTATTGGTATTGTGTGTTATTAATGGTATTATGTATGTTTTGTGTATGTGTGTCTGGATGTTTTATGCGCTTTGAGGAGAGTTGTTGTTGTTATTATTATTATTATTATTATTATTATTATTATTATTATTATTATTGTAGTGGTGTTGGTGTTTTTGGAGAGAAGAAGATAAAGTGATGGAGGCTAGGGTGATGAAGAATTTTCACACAATCTCTCTCTCTCTCTTCCCAACGCCAGTTCGTTGATGACTGAAAGTTTTATTCTCGAAGTGCATCGTAGCAAAGGCAAATGCTCGTGGAGATAACATTCTACATTCTGCCCGGCCTCTCTATTTGTTTGACTCGTTCTCCCGTTCTCTTGTTCTCTTTCTCTGTGCTCCAGCTCTCTGTCCCTCTGCCTTTTTTTCGCATTATTTAAATTAACGTCCCCGGACACAGTGCGTATAGGGGACAATTCCCTCTGCCGTGTGTGCGTTCTCTGCCGTGTTGTTTGTAGATTATAGTCACACGACACTTTCGCATATAGGTGACTACTGGACCGATTTATACTGACACCAGCGGGCCAGTTGTTGGTAAAGGGGAAAATAATATGATCACACGTTGACCAATCCGGGATTCGAACCAGCGACCTTTCGGTTACTAGCAAGACGCTCTTACCAACTGAGCTACCCGGCCCCTCATTCTCTGCCGTGTGTGCGTTCCGTGTGTGCGTTCTGCTTTTATTTCGAACCGCCAGCCGTACTGAACCCGATGTTTAACGCGTGCGGCGCTCCACAAAATGTTCGGCTCTCGCGGTAATTTGTTTTAGTTGTTAATCTTTATTTTACATATAAGGCTTGAAACGCTAACGAATACTATACAAATTATATATGGGCGGAAACGCAGAAATACGACCTTTCTACTGATATAATAATATCGGACCTATCTGCTACGAAATAAAAATAATACGCAATTTAAGAGGGAGTTGGCTGCTGCTCTTAAGCATTTCACAACTCTAAACTCATAATAACTCTTTAATGTAATACAATTATAAATATTAATAGTAATGACAAAGAAAGAACAACGTCTCCCCTTTCCATTGATATACAATATGACATGGTTACTATTATGGGTTCCGACTATGACGGACTAAACTATAAATCATCTAACACAACAACAATAATTTACATCTAACCTCTTCTTACAACTTTTCCTCCGTTTCTCTTCCGATGTATGCACCTATAAAACTAATATTTAATTTAAGTATATACTATTAGAAAATGAACTAAGGCATCGGGAAATATCATACTTAAGGTGTTACAGTGGAAAATCTTTGCTATCGCCATCATCGACAATTATGTTCTTATCATGTGTTAACCTACAAGGCGGGAAGAGCGTTACGACCGACTTAGCAGTAAGCCTAAGCTGCTGCTTGTCCGATAACAGCGGTGGTTTCGCATACAACAGCGCGGTGTCTTTATCACCGTGATAGGCATCGCGCTATTCTAGACATCGCGCTCTAATTCAAAATTGGTACATAAATCACAAATAAAGTTTATATATTCTAATAGAGAATTTAATGCTGCGTCTAACGGTTATATGCTTTAAAGGATCTGAAAAATATATCTCAAATTATTGCATACAGCTAGTTTAAACATAACAGAGAACAGAGTGAGGCCTAAGTATCGTAATGATCAGAAATTCTTTGTAGCCCAGCCCGGCTACATTATTATTATTATTATTATTATTATTATTATTATTATTATTATTATTATTATTATTATTATTATTATTACCTACAGGCGCTCGAAATTGCGTAAATTGTAATGCCTTCTGTTGTTTCAGCTTTGCGGACGTATTGCACGACGTCTGAGAGGATGTCTGCTGAACCGAGCAACCTGACATGTGTGTTCCCAGAAGATGTGAAAAAGGAACAGGAAACCTTTTGCCTCAAACAGCTGAACAGCAATGGGATCTATGGTCAATATAAATGGATAATAGTTATTGATTTATTTTTTTTTCCCCGACTTAGAGATGGTTGTCTACAACAATTGTTCTGATAATCATTATACATTTACAAACAGCAAGACTAGCAGCAGCCGAGCATTAGCAGTAGTAATAGCACCAACAGTTGTATTATTAGTAATTGTAGTGGTGGTAGTAATAGTAGCAGCAGCAACGGTAGCAGCAGCAGCAGTGGTAGTAGTAATACGTGCGTACATCATATTCCATGTTAAAATGAACGCAGTTGTCAATGCTTACAAAACACAAAATAAAAAAATAAAATAAAAATAAATAAATAAATACATTATTAAGTGTTTAAAAATTGTGAAGGGAGTACAACCGCTATTCACAGTCACCCAATAGATCCCTATCCTATCCTATCCTATCCTGTCCCGTAACCCGGAGGTCGTAAGGGCACCACAGATGATCGTTTAACCAGCATACTCCATCTTTCTCTGTCCTCAGCAGCCCTGATGGCTTCGCTCAGTGTCAAACCAGTCCATTCTCGAACGTTGTCCTCCCACAGTGCAAGGAGGTAGAAGAAGAGGGAGACCGAAAAAGAGGTGGGAGGACAACAATAGATCCCAATCTTTAATAAAGCTTTGGACAGAGCAACTGTAGTGTAAAGATGAAGATTTGCTATTGTAGCACACCACCATTCAAAACCATCACTTTCCCAGTGAGGCTCACGTACCAGCGTGCACTACGGTTTTGCATTTAAGGGCTATTGTAGAATGGGTCGTCGAATGCAAAGAGGGTAGTGGATCTTCCATAGCGTAGCGGAAGCAGTAGTATGCATCTATAATGTACTATATATATATAGAGAGAGAGAGAGAGAGAGAGAGAGAGAGAGAGAGAGAGAGAGAGAGAGAGAGACAGAGACAGAGACAGAGAGAGAGAGGGATAAAGTCTTGTGGCTAACCATATAATATGGTTAGCCACAAGACTTTCTCAACAGATTGGGCAACGGCCGAGACAGTTCGCCTGCCAGAGTTTCCTCTTAATAAATGTGGGATTGGTTGAATTCTTGGCAGAAATTGTGGTGGTATGCACGTGGTTGGACGACAGACTGAGCTGCAAAGTGAAGGGTGGCTTTTCGCTGATTGGCGAAGTGTCGTACGAAGTGGGTGTGCGGGTGCCTAGCAATGCAACTGGGGCTCGCTTTAAGTGCAACACCGTTCCGTCACCTGTAGGCATAGAGGTGCAGGCGTGTGGATTTCCAAGTAAGAAAGGTAAGGCCACTGATTATCTATCTATCTATCTATCTATCTATCTATCTATCTATCTATCTATCTATCTATCTATCTATCTATCTATCTATCTATCTATCTATTGTTATTATTATTATTATTATTATTATTATTATTATTATTATTATTATTATTATTATTATTATTATTATTATTATTATTATTATTATTATTATTATTATAGTTATTAATATTCCCACCCCCTATCCATATCCCTATCCTATCCCGTAACTCAAAGGTCGTTGGGGCACCACAGATGATCATTTATCCAACGTACTCCATCTCTCTCTGTTCTCAGCAACCCTCATGCTTTCGTTCAGTGTCAAGCCAGTCCATTCTCGAATGTTGTCCTCCCACCTCTTTTTCGGTCTCCGTCTTCTTCTGCCTCCTTCCACCGGGCGTTGCAGGTCTGATGATCTGGTGACGTGGCCATACCATCGGAGATTCCGTTTCTTCACCACTGTGAGCAGGTCATCATGTTGTTTAATGGCTTTTGTGATGGTCGGTCAGACTTCGTTGTTGGTGATGTGCTGGGTATAGGAAATGCCCAGAAGTCTTCTGTACACCTTATCTGCATGCTTTGTATTCTTCGTTGTAGATCTGCTGTGAGGGTCCATGTTTCGTAAGCGTATAGAAAGATGGAGATGACAAGGCAGCGCAGCAACCTTAACTTGGAATGTAGACTGATGGTCCTGTCTTTCGAAGTGGCCTTCCACCTTTTCAGGGCAGCAATTGTTTGTGCGATCCTAGTGAGGACTTCCTGTCAAAAACGTTTGAAGCTATGCACTGTGTTGAGGGATTGGCCTTGGACTTTGATGTCAATGTTGATGCCTTTGGTGGTGTTGGTCATCATTTTGATCTTCTCTGCACTTATTTCCATTTCGTAGAGGATAATTCAACGTCTCTTCTACAGTGGCAAGTGGATATAATTATACACTATCACTATGAACATAATATATCATAATCACAATCATAATCATATTCAGCATTCTCTAGTTCATCATTACCAACGTCAACCCCAATCTTATCCTATCCTATCCTATCCTGTCCCATAACCCGAAGGTCGTAGGGGCACCACAGATGATCGTTTAACCAGCATACTCCATCTTTCTCTGTCCTCAGCAGCCCTCATGGCTTCGCTCAGTGTCAAACCAGTCCATTCTCGAATGTTGTCCTCCCACCTCTTTTTCGGTCTTCCCCTTCTTCTACCTCCTTGCACTGTGCCTTGCAGAATGGTCTTTGCAAGGCCTGATGATCTGGTGACGTGGCCATACCATCGGAGTTTCCGTTTCTTCACCACTGTGAGCAGGTCATCGTGTTGTCCAATGGCTTGTGTGATGGTCTGTCGGACTTCGTCGTTGGTGATGTGTTGGGTATAGGAAATGCACAGAAGTCTTCTGTAGCACCTCATCTCCATGCTTTGTATTCTTCGTTGGAGATCTGCTGTGAGGGTCCATGCTTCGCAAGCATATAGGAAGATGGAGATGACCAGTGAGCGCAGCAGTCTTACTTTGGAATGTAGACTGATGGTTCTGTCTTTCCAAATGGGCTTCAACCTTGTCAGGGCAGCAGTTTTTGTGCGATCCTGGAGAGGACTTCCTGTCGAGACCCATTGTCTGACACAATGGCTCCTAAATATTTGAAGCTGTGCACTGTGTTGAGGGATTGGCCTTGTACTTTGATGTCCGTGTTGATGCCATTGGTGTTGTTGGTCATCATTTTGGTCTTCTCTGCACTTATTTCCATTCCATAAGCTCTGGAGGTGGTGTCAAGCCTCTGTACAAGCTGTTCAAGTTCTTGTTCCTCTCCAGCCAATCCATCAATATCATCCGCAAAACGAAGATTGGAGATTGCTCTGCCCCCTATGCTGACTGTGCCTTCGTGATCTGCAAGAGCATCTGACATGATGCGCTCTAGGAAGATGTTGAAGAGTGTTGGAGAGAGTAGGCATCCTTGACGCACACCAATTGTTGTTTTGAACCAGTTCCCGATGACGCTGTTATGGAGGACTGCACTGGTAGCCTTGTCATACAGGCTTTTGATGACTTCTATAATTTTAGGGCTGATGTTGTACACTTTCATGGTTGCCCATAGAGCTGCATGCCAGACTCGGTCAAATGCCTTATTGAAGTCTATGAACACATGATATAGATGTTGTTGGTGCTGTAGGTATTTCTCACAGATTATTCTGAGGTTGAAAATCTGTTCAGTGGTACTTCGCCCTGCCATGAATCCTGCTTGTTCTTCAGCTATGATTTGTTCAGCTTGTGGTTTCAACCTGTTGAGTATTATTTTCAGGAGGACCTTGCTGGGATGGCTGATGAGGCTGATGGTGCGGTAATTTTCACACTCCTGAAGGTTACCTTTTTTGGGAAGAGTGATGACAAGCGACTGGGTCCAAGGTGTAGGCCATTCCCCACTCTGCCAGATCTTGTTACAGATAATGGTGAGAGCATCAGTCATCGCTTCTCCTCCTGCTTGTAGCAGTTCCGCTGGTATGTTGTCCACTCCCGCTGACTTCCCTTTCTTCAGCGATTGCACTGCTGCCTCAACTTCTTCCCGGAGAATTGGGAGGATTTCTTCTTCTTCTCTGCTCTCGGGACATGCTAGAACTGATGGGTCTCCATTTGGTGTATGGTTGTAAAGGTCAGAGCAGTACTCTGTCCATCTGTCCAAGACTTCTTGTTCTTCTGTAAGGCATATGCCAGACTTGCTTTGGATAGTGGAGACTTTGGGCTGTTTAACACTTGTCAGCCGCTTCACAGTCTGGTAGGCCTTCTTGCTGTTGTTCTTGTTCAGATTGTTCCCAATCTTATAAAATTAAATATAAGTTTTGATAGTATTATCATAGAAATTCATTTTATTTCATGTATTTAATTTATGATTTGTACACATAGTTATTTTATACTCAATTCGTGAACGCATGAATAGCTGGTGCTGCTGTTGTTGCCATCGATTGCGGTTATAGTGATGTTTTTATTTTGTTCTCAGTTTCAGAAGCTTTCGGTGGATCTTCAGTTTCCGCCACCGAAGCGCCATATCTGGTCATTGCCCTTTTGTTGATGTTCTGGCGGATGCTGTACTAACTGTAGACATACTTGTCTGGATTATGTTGGTGATTGAAAAAAACAATAGAAAGAGTTTTAAAAGTATGAGGTTAAGCTACTACATTTACTATCTTTATTTATTCATTTAGTCGTTCTTATATAGCGCTTTTCCAGCTCAAGGGCTGCTTAAGGTGTTGACCAATGAAGGATCCTACTCCAGCCGCACGAGGCGCCTTTGGGCGCATAGTCTGACGCCACCAATCCTGGGTGACCGGATATGAAGGAGAAGGGACCTAGTGCTTGCTGGGTGTATTTGTGTAGCCGGCACTCCTCAGCCTAGGACATGAGTGTACTATCCTATCCTATTTGGATATCTGGATGGCGCTGTTCTGGAGGACTGGTAGCCTTTTCATACATGATTTTGATGACTAGTCTGGGGTCATTGGCATAGATGCTTAAGGGACCTTGCCAGAGATGGCATTGTAGTAATGAACCATTCTTAGAATGTGACAAACATCAGCGCTACAATTATTCAAGTCATCAAAAGCCTGTATGTCAAGGCTACCAGTGCAGTCCTACATAACAGCGCCACCGGGAACTGGTTCAGAACAACAATCGGTGTGCGTCAAGGATGCCTACTCTCTCCAACACTCTTCAACATCTTCGTAGAGCGCATCATGTCAGATGCCATTGCAGATCACGAAGGCACGGTCATCATAGGGGTAGAGCAATCTCCAACCTTCGTTTTGCGGATGACATTGATCGGTCCTGATTTGGCTCGGAAGAGTCCGCTGGACCTAAAGCAACAATAAATCAATCAATCAATCGATGACATTGATGGATTGGCTGGAGAGGAACAAGAACTTGAACAGCTGGTACAGATTTATAAATTTGCAAATTTATACTGATGGTTCTGTTTTAGATACAGGCCAAACTGGGGCTGGTTATGTTATACCTGCTTTAAAAATTAGTGAATCTTTGTATTTAGGTAAAGATCGTTCAATTTATACTGCAGAACTTACCGCAATTATTATGGCATTAAATAAAATCTTAAGTCAACAAAAGACATTTTTTAATATATTATTATGTGTAGACTCCAAATCTGTTCTTCAGAGTCTGGACTCTAATATTTATAAAAACAGAGGTGATATTATATATGAAATAAAATATCTTATACATTGCTTAATTATTAATGGCACAAATGTTCATTTTTGTTGGATACCATCTCATTGTGGTTTAAATAATAATGATTGGGCAGACAGAAAAGCAAAAGAAGGGGCGAACAATCAACACAACGTTAGCCATATTGACATCCCCTTATCAACAAAAGAAATGTATAGTATAATCGAAAAGAAAATTAAAAATAAATTTCCTTTAAAAATAATATATAGTGATAATTCCCAGTATCCTCGAGCAATAACCTCTTTAGCACATCGTCTTGCTTTAAATTCTTGGAGGACAAAGTATTGCAAGGATATTGTTTGCATTTGCAATGACAATTTAACTATAAATCATATCATTCATGATTGCAGGGTAATAACACAATATATTCCACAGAACATTCATAATGTTCAAAATAAAAATAGTAAATATTGGATTACCATCGCTAAATCTATAATTTATAGTCCTGTAGGTCATTTGTTATAAAACTTGCAAGTTTATTCTGATTCGTATATGACAATCTCACAAAATTGACTTTTCTGTACATGAACATTTCACAAGTTTGACATGTTCCATAGTAATTTTTTATTTGTTTTAAAGAGTTTTAAAATATTGTTTGAATACTTAAATTTTATTTAATTTTATTTCATGTTATGTTATTGTACCATTTTGTTTAAATGTTATTTCCTTTCCCACATCCATGTAGTGCATATCCTTTCCCCACCACCTTCCTTTTATTTTCTTGTCTAAAATCACTTCTGTGAATAGACGTTAAATGAAATAAACAAACAAACAAACAGCTGGTACAGAGGCTTGACACCACCTCCAGAACCTATGGAATGGAGAGAAGACCAAAATGATGACCAACAATACCAATGGCATCAAAACGGAAATCAAAGTCCAAGGCAATACATCAACACAGTGCACAGCTTCAAATATTTAGGAGCCATTGTATCAGACAATGGGTCCCAACAGGAAGTCCTCTCCAGGATCGCACAAACGACTGCTGCCCTGACAAGGTTGAAGCCATTTGGAAAGACAGGACCATCATTCTACATTCCAAATTAAGACTGCTGCGCTCCCTTGTCATCTCCATCTTTCTATATGCTTGCGAAGCATGGACCCTCACAGCATATCTACAACGACGAATACAAAGCATGGAGATGAGGTGCTACAGAAGACTTCTGGGCATTTCCTATACCCAACACATCACCAACGACGAAGTCCGACAGACCATCACACAAGCCATTGGACAACACGATGACCTGCTCACAGTGGTGAAGAAACGGAAACTCCGATGGTATGGCCACGTCACCAGACCATCCGGCCTTGCAAAGACCATTCTGCAAGGCACAGTGCAAGGAGGTAGAAGAGGGAGACCGAAAAAGAGGTGGGAGGACAACATTCGAGAATGGACTGGTTTGACACTGAGCGAAGCCATCAGGGTTGCTGAGGACAGAGAAAGATGGAGTATGCTGGTTAAGCAATCATCTGTGGTGCCACTACGACCTCCGAGTTACGGGACAGGATAGAATAGGATAGATGTAACAAATTTGTTAGTTACGTTTTTAAATATGTATGGTGAACTCTCATATTTTATTATATTACTGTTAGTCAAGATGCCATTATATTTTATAATTAATACTTTTTATTATGTATGTGAAGTGTATTGTTTGTGTTGTTGTTCCCTTATATGCCTTTGCGAGTACGGTTGGTGTGAATGCTTGCATACTTTGTTTTATTGTTTATATGTTTGTTTTAATAATAATAATTATATATCCTATGTTAAGAGCGGTGAGCCCAACCCTGAGCTGGGATATCGCGCAATATAAGACTACTTTATTATTATTATTATTATTATTATTATTATTATTATTATTATTATTATTATTATTATTATTATTATTATTATTATTATTATTATTATTATTAATATTATTATTATTATTATTATTATTACACACATGTGGGAAATTTGGTCAGCATTGTGGAAACATATTAGTTGCCAGTTTTTTCAGTTACACTTCGCCATTTTTTAGGGGGTTGTAATAGATGGCTTCAAGTGATAGAGACTATCGAGGTTTAGGATACCATGGCTTAGCTTTTTAGACGCATATTTACAGGACTTTTTTCTTGCCTGTTTGGTTTTAATAGAGAATACGGAGACACAACTGCTTGTATGGCATATATTTCTATTATTTTAAATGTTAATGACACTGTTCTATGCAATAAATATCAGACATTAGGGCTCAATATCTTATAGAAGAAAATGACAGACAAGGAGAATATTTTGTGACTACTGTTTCATCTTACTGATATATTTCCTATTTACTTTATCGTTTGTGATAAATTTATTTTATTTTGAATGCGTGCTCGTGTCATTTAGCCAAAAATATATTTGTTTTGGTAGTTGCTTGTGTATACTTCAGCAAAATTGACTTTTGTTTATGCGTTTTGTATATCGGGACGTAATAAATTTGAGTCTAATTTTGCTTTTTGCTAAAACAGATTGATATTTTTATATGTTATGTGTTTGGTTGTACGTCGCTAAAGTTTTAAATGTACATCTTCTGCTCCCATCTGTCCCAATTTATCTCCCAAATACTCGCGCCCATCTTCTTTTTGATGTTCTAATTGTCATGATCATGATCATCACCATCATCAGTTATCATTATCAACATCATCATCATCATCACCTTCTTCTAATTCTTCTTCCTCTTTCTGTCAATTAAAACATTTTTTTCTTTAATCCTTTCTTTTTCACTCCAAGTTCTTCTTTCCCTTATTTTTTGCTTCTCTCATTCCTCAATCTTCACCCGACTGAATAATTATATTATGTTCTCTCCTTCTCCTTCTTTTATGTTCTTATCCTTTGTTGATGCTTATGATAAATGTTTAACATAATTTAAATGAATGAAATAGAGAAGCTGCTTGTTTCAAATCAAAGGAGTTTGCGATGTTTGTTTTTTTACTGATGATATTATAACCTCTGTCTCTAACTCTTTAACTAACTTTCTCTCCAGTTGGTTCGAGCTTAAAGGAATGGCAGGCTGAGCATGAATCTCAAGAGTTTGGGTTTTGGGCTCAATAAGGTCCCCACCTCTCTCTCTCTCTCTCTCTCTCTCTCTCTCTCTCTCTCTCTCTCTCTCTCTCTCTCTCTCTCTCTCTCTCTCTTTCTCTCTCTCTCCCTCTCCGTCTCTCTGCAGGTTCTACATTCACAGATGATACAGGAAGAAAGAGAAAGAAATAACTAGATACAGATTCAGACAATTTTATTTACAACATGTACATACCAAATAAACTAAATTTAGGCTGTAAACCTAATCTTAGAGATAAATAATGAGTGAAGGAGGGGAGATTGAAGGGGGTGAGTAACACAGACAGATAAAACATAAATGGTTTTATTGCAATAATTTGTTAAAAGCAGTTTCTTTCTAATAATAATAATTTAAAAACATTGAACAGTCTATGGCACACGAAACGTATTTGAAAATATTTAATTAATAGGTCCTAAAACGGAGGTTTTACTATATTTATTGTCTGCAGACAATAAATACAGTAAAACCTCCATTTTACGACCTTTAAATTGCCATTAAAACGAGGTCTTAAATTGGAGGGGTCTTAAAAGGAAGGTAGGAAATTTTCGAAAAGGACAGTTAGAAAATTAATTAATTAAAATAAATACATGTGCAAAAAGTACACATACCATTAAGTATAGGAAACATCTACCATCTTTCAGAAATATAGGTTAAACTCTGTTTCACAACCAATACAGTCAATATCTTCCTGTTCCTCATTATTTACAAAATAAAAAATCAATGTTGGTATAATAGTTGTTTAAAAGTGTATGTAAGTGCTGAGTGCATGTTTGGAGTTATAACTATTTATAAAATAACCCCATTAATATTGTTGCAATTATTTTTATTCAATCATTGAATAGTGTTTTTTTTTTTTGTTTGTTTTTTTTTTTAAAAGAAAGCGGTTATTTCTGTTTGTTTGCATGATCTCCCCACCCGTGCATGTTCTAGTAGTATGTCACTTTGAACACCAGACATGGTGTCGGCAAGATCTGACAGGTGCCTGCTCAGGGCAAATCAGCCCTTAGAGTATTTCAAGCTGCTTTAATGCATCGTCTGCTGTTAAAAGTTGTAAACGAAACTGTTTTCTTCAAGCGCACAAATATAGTATTGCTTTGGAATCTGAATTTTTCAGATGCTAGGTAGTAAAATTTAATTTAATTATTTGAAGGTCGCAAGTCGCGTTTTAGGGGTAGTCGTTTAAGAGAGGTCGTTTATATAGTACAAAGCATCGGTGAATTTTTTTTCCGGTCGTATGTTGGAGGAAGTCGTTTAAGAGAGGGTCTCAAACCGGAGGTTTCACTGTATCTTCAATTGTACGTATTAGTTTTACACAAATTAAGAAAATTTCTTACATCAGACATTCAGTCTACCTGTGCTATTCCGATTTCAGATCTGCACAAATATATAGGCGATCATTTTAGGGAGGAAAATGGTATGAATATATTCTAAAATCGAAATGCATTATTGTAATTCAATTGTATAGAATTCCCCCAAAATATTTAGACTATATAATACTCATATTTATTTATTTCATTTCATTCTATTTTAATAATATATTTTATTTAATTTTATCAGCTGTTGTTTTATTTTATTTATTTTTACATTTTTCAGTTAATTTAATTTAACGCTTTATCGTGCGTAGCGGCCGATGGTCTAAATAGGCAAAACGCCCAAAAGCGTCCGTATCAACCTCTGGTTATATTCTCGCCTTGTTTGAAAAATTGCGAGACTTCTGGCAATTGACTTCCGGTTTTATTCTGTCGTTAAAGCAATCGACTGCATTTCCACAAGTTTTCTCTTTGATGCGTTTTTTTTTTATTTTTTTCCCATTCTTTTGTGCGAGTGTCTAGAATGATGGTTTGGATTCATCGACTGATGAAGGAGAGTTTACAGGCTTCCATTTATCAGACATTGACGTGAGAGAAATGGACTTTGAGTCGGAGGAAGAGATCGGTACTGATATTAGTGTCAGTAGCATGCATGCATCAGATCTTTCAGATGGCCAGGGAAGTGAAGAAGAGGAGGAGGCTTGTTTGGAATTTTGAAAACTTTTTTTTTCAATTTTTGTAAACACATGGAGTAATACAAAAAAACAAGACATGACAAGAGAAGAATAAAAAGGTGTATAATCAAAAGAGAATTTATTTCTGTTCATTTTGCATTTTATTTCATTTAAATCTATGCACTAATACCTAAGATGTGGTATTTTTACTAACGTACTCCGAAATATCTCTAAAATTATAAAAGTTCTTGCCTGTTTAGAGCTAAAAAAAATAGACAACCGTGTGCCCAGTAATAATAATAATAATAATAATAATAATAATAATAATAATAATAATAAGAAGAAGAAGAAGAAGAAGAAGAAGAAGAAGAAGAAGAAGAAGAAGAAGAAGAAGAAGAAGTCACGAGAAATATAACGAATTCGAGGCATGCACATACACAGGCAAACAGACGTACAGTCAGTAAACGTGGGGAAAAATTAAATTAACAAATATATTCAAAAATACAAATAAACTAAAATAAATATTATAAAGCAACACAAATAAACTAAGTACATGGTGACGCTACCAGTCAGAATTTCAAAAAGGTAGTTGCTTAATAATTCATTTGGGGGAATAAAACGTTTTCATTGATGTCTTAAGAGACTGCAACTCTAGTTATTGGCAGACGAGTAGAGGCAATAAATTCCACGTAGTTGGTAGCTGAAATTGATTCACAGTCTGAGAATGTCTGCGGTAGAGAGGAGCGATCTCGAAGACGTAACCTATACAGAGAGATTTAGTCTAAAGGTAGGAAGGAGCTGTCAAGTGATGCCATTTGAATGTCAGAGTGCAGAACTTATACTTTACTTTACATTATTATTTTCTGTTCCCGTTCTTTTATTTCAATTGGCTTCCTCTTTTTCTCTTCTCCCTTCACTACCTTTTCCTTACTTTTTCTCTTCTCTTAGGCGGCAGGGATAGCTCAGTCGTCAGAGAGCACGACTTGTGTACGTGCGTCTCGGGCGACGTGGGTTGGAATCCTGACTTCAGCAAACTATTTTGTGATTGCTGGATAGTAGTGGCCAGCGCTTTGAGAAGCTCTCTGAGCTTGTACGTGCGCTATATAAGAGTAATCTCTTTCTTTTCTTTTTCTCTCATCTTTCTTCATCTTCTCTTTTCTTCTATCATCTTCTCTCTCTCTCATCTTCTCTCTCTCTCTCTCTCTCTCTCTCTCTCTCTCTCTCTCATCTTCTCTCCTCCATTCATTTCCTTTTCTTTACTTTTCATCTCCTCTCCTCTTCTCTTCTGTCCTCTTCTTTCGTTCTTTATTTTCATCGTGTGACAAAGAGCGTATTACTGAATCAGTCAAACACCAGCAAAACCAGCATCACCACTACACGGAGAACCACGAACAAGTTTATCCCGTCGGCTGGCTTGGAAGATCCATTGTTGTCTACAAGAACAGAAAAAGCAAACAATGGCATCAATAGTATTAAGGGATAATTTAACTAAACAATGTGTGTTGAAGTTGAAAAAAAAACACAACAAAATAGGAGTTTCTAAAAGGGGGAGACGAACGGTTTGTGTAAAACACAAGCGATAAAGGTGTTTATAGAACGGGGAGACGAAAGGTTTGTGTAAAACACAAGCGATACAGGTGTTTATAGAACGGGGAGACGAAATGTTTATGTAAAACACAAGCGATACAGGTGTTTATAGAACGGGGAGACGAAATGTTTATGTAAAACACAAGCGATACAGGTGTTTATAGAACGGGGAGACGAAAGGTTTGTGTTAAACACAAGCGATACAGGTGTTTATAGAACGGGGAGACGAAAGGTTTATGTAAAACACAAGCAATACAGGTGTTTATAGAACGGGGAGACGAAAGGTTTGTGTTAAACACAAGCGATACAGGTGTTTATAGAACGGGGAGACGAAAGGTTTGTGTAAAACACAAGCGATAAAAGTGTTTATAGAACGGGGAGACGAAAGGTTTGTGTTAAACACAAGCGATACAGGTGTTTATAGAACGGGGAGACGAAAGGTTTGTGTAAAACACGAGTGATAAAGGTGTTTATAGAACGGGGAGACGAAAGGTTTGTGTAAAACACGAGTGATACAGGTGCTTATAGAACGGGGAGACGAAAGGTTTGTGTAAAACACGAGTGATACAGGTGTTTATAGAACGGGGAGACGAAAGGTTTGTGTTAAACACAAGTGATACAGTTGCTTCGCCTAAAGTGATGGAATGGGAGTGTATGGATAGCGTTTTGGGTGTAATCTTTATAAGATTCTGCTATCCTCCAAGAAGTGATAGGAAAGACCTATAATCTCTCTTGATCTTCTGCCAATGTTTTAATTTGTGGAATTGCCCCGCAGTTGAGATGGAGAGATAGATCTTTCCTATCACTCCCTTATTCCATGGAGGTACGCCTATAATAAGGATTACATCCAAAAAGCTATCCAGGAAGTGATAGGAAAGATCTATAATCTCCCTTGCTCTGCTGCCAAACGTGTGAATTTGTGGAACTGTACCGTAGGTTTGGCAGGAGAGAAGGAGAGAGGGATCTTTGCTATCACCCCCTTAGTCCATGGAGGACAGCATCTAATAAGCATTTATATCCAAGCTGATATCAATAAACTCCAGGGCTGAGCTTTAACGTTCGCCAACTCGCCAATGGCCCCTAAAAATAGTGTGTGGCGAGCTCGATTTGGGGTACCATTCGCCCGGCTGGCGACTTGAAAATACCGCCAGGGGTAGAGATTCTGTACCTGTACACGGACTTTTGACTTGCAATGTAAAACAAAACACGCGCCAACCGCTTCTGCAGTCAGCACCGTAGACCCGTTCCGATGCATGCTAGGAAGTTAGGTAACGCTAGCAAAGCAAGGGATTTGCGAAATAAAACTAGCCTTTTCTCGCGAGACTTTCTTCTTTCCCTCGCCGCGAAACGCTACTGCCCTGCGAGATCCTAGCCTTCTTGCTTCCTTGCGTGTATCGGAACGAGTCTCTGACTTCCTTGATGAGTCACGCGAGACTTGCCGTACTTTCGATATTCCCCATTCTCAGTCTTTTGTCAATCTCGAACGATGTGGCGCTTTTTAAGCGGTGTCTCGGAGATCGGAAGTGGGTGCCTGGTTGGAAATTGATTGATTGATTGATTTATTGTTGCTTTAGGTCCAGCGGACGACACACCCAAGCTCCTTCAAGTTTTGGAACATTGAGGAGGAGGATGTCGATGATGAATAAATTATACAGTGCTGGCCTGCGATCTCTTCCTAAACTAAACAGTACATGGAAGTGTAGGTTTAATGCCTAAAGCATGGACTAGTTTAAAATGTAAGGTGGTGTGCTTGCTAACAGGCACATAAAATATACTATTATTCCTGCAGTTCAATGATCTTCAACTGTGGCAGATTGGCAATCTCCAAACTTTACAACACTTTGTTTAACTTGGTTTATCAAACATAATTGTTTTTATTCTAATAAGGTATGGGCTGTTGCTGTTGTTGTTGTGTTGTTGTTGCTGTGTTGTTGTTGTTGTTTTTCTTCTTCTTCTTCTTCTTCTTCTTCTTACTTCTTCTTCTTCTTACTTCTTTTCTTCTTCTTCTTCTTCTTCTTCTTCTTCTTCTTCTTCTTCTTCTTCTTCTTCTTCTTCTTGCGAAATACTTACCATTGATAAGTGATGATGGTCCAATATTACCCACAGCTTCATTGGGATTCTCTTTCCCGTCACCTGCCGCCACAACCAAACAACAATTGGAAAAATACTACTACTACTACTACTACTACTACTACTACTACTACTACTACTACTACTAATAATAATAATAATAATAATAATAATAATAATAATAATAATAAACAAGGCACAACGGACCTAACAAAAACTGTATAGTATAGTCTCTCTCTCTCTCTTTCTCTCTCTCTCTCTCTCTCTCTCTCTCTCTCTCTCAGCAGAGAGATCTTTCCTATCACTCCTTTATTCCATGGAGGTACGACTTAAATTAATGTCCTATAATTTCAAATGTAATTTCATAAAACATCTGGCTTTAGACCTAAACACTCTTGTCAAACAGCACTCGCCCATATTTGTGATGATTGGCTTGATGCTATAAACAAGCAAGACATTGTATGGGGCAGTTTTTCTTGACCTTAAAAAGGCATTTAACCTAGTTAACCATAACATCTTAATAAATAAGTTAAAATTCTATTTCCAAAATTCTGCATCTGTATTATTTTTTAAATCATATTTATCAAACAGGCACCAATCAGTATACACTAATGGTTCCTTTTCGTCTTCTGGTGATGTAACTTGTGGAGTTCCTCAAGGATCGATCCTTGGTCCTATTTTATTCTGTATCTTTATCAATGACATGCCCCTTTTTCTCACACAAAATGTTAATCTTGAACTATTTGCTGATGATTCACCCATCCATACTCATAATACAAATTTACAGGAGGTGGAGCAAAGTCTTCAAATAAGCATAAAGGAAATTGATAACTGGTGTTGCATCAATAGAATGAAATTAAATCATAATAAAAGCAAAAGTATGCTTCTCACTACACGACAAAAACGCCAAAATGGATCTTTTCCCCTTAATCTAAACTTAGGGTCGTACAGTATTGAGCAAGTTCGTGAACATAAGGTGCTAGGCATAATCATCGATGATGATTTTAGCTGGCGGTCACACTTTAACCATATCTGTAAAAAGATTTCTAAAAACCTTTTCCTCTTAAATAAACTTAGACATTTTGTTACGGCTGATGCATTAAAATATTTTGTCTATGCCCACTGTATGTCTCATTTTAATTATGCATCGATTATTTGGTGTAATGCCAGTGACGCTCAAATTAAACATCTAAATATTCTTCATAAAAGAGCACTCAAGATACTTTATAAATCTTATAATATAAATACAGATGTTACAACTAATGAGAAATATCAAGAACTCCGAATATTACCACTTCAAAAACAATTTATATTTAATACAGCTATCCTTATGTTCAAAATCCCATACGGAGAAACACCTGCATATCTTGATACATTTTTTAATTAAGCCAGTTGATGGGCATAGACTGTATAATTATAAACTCCCCTCCCTCGCATTGATTTACACAAAATAGCCTATCGTATGGAACTCTCTCCCTCTGGAGTGTAAACATTGCGACACACTGTTTTCTTTCAAATGTAAAATGTGTAGGCATCTGCAAAATTAATTATAAACGTGATGTATAATAACATATATGACAACACAGTCATGCGTGTAATTATTAACTTATTTATTTATTCACTTTATTATTATTATTATTATTATTATTATTATTATTATTATTATTATTATTATTATTATTATAAGGGTGAAGGATATGGGGAGGAGGGGTGGTTGCCTAAAATTGTTTAAAGATAATGATGAAGATGTTGGTGTGATTGTGTGTGCATGTGTGTGTGTGTGTGAGTGATGTGATTTCCAAGTTAAAGTTAAAGGTTAATTATTATTATATTATAATTAATTTCTTAAGGGACAGATTGGAAGATTAGACTGTATCATTAGTCTAAAATCTTTATCCCTAATAAAAAAAGTTTCAAAAAGTTTCAAAGTTTCTCTCTCTCTCTCTCTCTCTCTCTCTCTCTCTCTCTCTCTCTCTCTCTCTCTCTCTCTCTCTCTCTCTCTCTCTCTCTCTCTCTCTCTCTCTCTCTCTCTCTCCCTCTCTCTCTCTCTCTCTCTCTCTCTCTCTCTCTCTCTCTCTCTCTCTCTCTCTGTGTTTGGGCAGTATCTGAAGAGTACGTACATCTATTGTCCTGTTGTGATTTTCCCCAACGATTTTCTTATTATTCCGGATTCGAACCCGTGGCATGAAAAGTTGAGCGAAAAATCATAATTGTTCGCACATACCCAAAAACAGAACCTATGTTGAGAGCAAATTTGGTGACGATCAGAGCCAAACTGTGGATTTCTATTAATTAAGAATACATTGACACACCGACATTTCGATAATATATAAGATATGATGGGTGAAGCATCGGAATGGACTCGGAAGCACCTAAGCGGTCACTGGTTTCTTTTACCGGAACCAGCATGAAGAAAAAGAAGAAGAACAACAACAAAAACAACAACAACAAAGAAAAAGAAAGAAGAATGAATGCGATAAACGCGCTTTTGCCCTAAATCACCACTCAGGCTCAAAGAGCGGCGATCTGAACCAACATACACGGCCACATGTTACATCTACTCTCACACATCACACTAGACTCAACTCGAATGCTGTAATAATGGACGAGCATCAAAAGAGATAATAACCGTTTTTGATTTAAAATATTTGTAATTACCATGAAGGAATGAGGTTCTTACCTGATGCTGTTAGGTCAGTACTACCATCAAGACTACTTGTTGTTGTTTGTTCATCTGTAGACAACAAGATAGCACGATAATCATATTATTTGTTTTCCCCACAATATATTCTTTCTGATACTGGCCACCACCATGCAGCAGCCATCATAGGAACAAGGAAGAACACAAGCCAAGAGAGGTAAGTTGCTATCCACATCACCAAAGGTAATTATTCTGCTCTCAAAGGTGGACAAACAGTGCGGCATGCTGGCTTTCAATTCCACTCGCTCCTCCATCAGTTTTAGCAGCTCAGATAAAAGTATAAGCCTCGTTCTCCTGATGCGTTCCGACCTCTACCAAAGGTCTCATCAAAAGAGGTTTGACTTTAAACGCTTGGACTCCGCTGAGTGCAGTCTGTCACAAACAGACCCGTTTATCCCTCACTATTTGAGCTTTTGCTTGTTTAGCAGTAGTCAAACTTAGAAGGTTACTGTAGTCTCTAGCAGACGATTAAAGTATTACTGATGTGTATACACACTGCGAGCCTGACGCGAACAGTGCAGTGACGTCAGCACAGCGTGCCTTAGATTGGGATTCTAAACCAATAGAACTCAGGCAGAGTGGTTAGAGCCAGTTCTGACTGGGTAGGCCAAGGTTTTGTATTGGGGCAGTCCTATTGTAAACGCCGAGGAAAGCACAGCTAGACCGTAGCAGAGAAATATCTCCACTGATAGAACAGGGAAGCAGTGCTTGTTGGATTTTTGAATTCAATCAAGTAGCCACCGGCCTGACTTTGTCGAACAAGTAAATGAACACACTTCTGTTTCATTGTGATGTATTTATATTATTGTTGAAATTATGTTTGTGGAATTTGCTATGCATAGATTTGAATTGTTAATCCGACTTTGCCTTACCACGTGGAGAAGCCGAACACGTGTTAAGCACGACCGGTTTTGACGCCATGTTGTATACCTGACGGAACCACTGTTGTTTAACCTATATGTATGTTTGCAGACTAGTGGCGGTACCAGTGAATGTTTATTATATTATTAATTCTTTATGTGTATAGTTAGCCACGATTTATATTTATGTATGTATAGGAAATTAGAGTGGAGATTCCAGTGGACCACGGACCTAGCAGAATGTTCGTCGCTTATGTATAGAGATGTGGAGCTATCACTGAAGGCTACTTTGGCTGTCAGTGAGACGCTCTGCACAGACCTACACAGGGTTATGCAGAATTTCGTCTCATATGTTACAGACGAACAGGCAAGATATATCGTGGGCCCAACCAGACAACCTTCCAAACGAAATAGTAACTGAATGTTGGCTGCTGAGGCCTCTACAGCATCGAGCGTAGAGAGCACCCCTGTCAAACACGCTCCAAGACAACACAGCGTGTCAAGGAACCAGACAACACGACGACCCAGCGTGTACCAGAAGCTACCTCAACGCAGTGCTTCAAACACGCAACAATTCAGTTAAGTGCCCAGGAAACAGTGCACTAAAACTATAGCAAAAGGACCACAGTAGTCCACTCTTCATGAACGCTAGTAGCCAGTGCCCTATGAAGAAAACATAGCTGCCTAAATTATCAGCAAGCGACCATTCGCATTGACATATGAACTTTTAAGGTAGATTAGTACATCGAAGATCTTGTATAGAGTAGAAGAAATAAATGTGTGATTTTTACTGTTATCAAGTGGCTGGACTACATATGATTCATAGCCGTGTGAAAGCTAGTGTGACAGTGATCTCTTACCATTTTTCTATCTATCTCTGTACCCCAGCCTTAACACAGACAGAGCTAAACAAATAAATGTATTAAGGTAATTCACAGGGTGACTCCCTAGCGGTTCCCAAAGAATAGACGTGAGGGTTACAGCATTCCATTTTGCAGAGCCCAGCAACAAATAAACCCCACGTTACACAGTCTATATGTACTATATCCTATCCTTTCCTATCCCGTAACTCCAAAGTCGTTGGGGCACCACAGATGAACGTTTAACCAGCGTACTCCACATTTCTCCTGTCCTCAGCAGTCTTCGTGACTTCCCTCAGTGTCAAGCCAGTCCATTCTCAAATGTTGTCTTCCCACCTCTTTTTTGTGTTTTCATCTTCTTCTGCCTCCTTGCACCGTAACTTGCAGGATGGTCTTTGCAAGGTCTCATGCTCTGGTGATGTGGCCATACCATCAGAGTTTCCGTTTCTTCATCATTGTGAGCAAGTCATGGTGTTGTCCAATGGCTTGTGTGATGGTCTGTCGGACTTCGCCGGTGATGTGCTGTGTATAGGAAATGACCAGACATCTTCTTTAGCACCTCACCTCCATGCTTTGTATTATTCGTTGGAGGTCTGTTGTGAGGGTCCATGTTTCGCCAGAGTATAGGAAATGGGAAGTTCAAATTATGAAGAAGCAAGTTGCAAATCGTAAACAAACACCCCAGTTGCTAAGGGCGACCGAAAAAATTGATTTTGAAAACGTTTTCAAATAGTTTTAAAGTATATAATTAATTATTTTCTCATAATGGCTAGCACCGCACAGCAGCCATTAAAGCAGGGTGGACCTAAAACAACCCAAGGGAGACAATTTGCATTAAATATCACAAAAGGTAATATTCCTGCTCTCAAAAGTTGACAAATAGTGCGGCATGCTGGCTTTCAATTCCATGTGCTTCTCCATGATCTTATACTTTTTTAGTATATGACAGCTTATGACAACGATTCATTCAAACACGAATACAGCACACTACTGGCGGTCAGCTGATGAAATGTGTTCCTGCATGAGCATTTTGTGTGACGTACTGCAACTCCTCAGCAAAGTGTTTATTTCCAAGTTGTACGGTTATGATCCAAATTTAAAAAAGGGCATCACACTACAGTAGAACGTCAGTGGGCATCCTACAAGGAGAGGAAAGGTTAATGCAAGTAAAACGCTACTACTAGTCTTCTGATAATTGTAACGAAAATCATCAATAAGAGAAGATGTAAACGTTCTCTCAGTTTTGGTTGTAAATTTGATTTGATTTCTTGTTTATAAGTCCAATTAACTTTTAGCGGTCATAGCTGGACCACTTCGGTTGTAAATGGAATTGTTTAACTTTACAAAATTCAAATATCTTGATTGAGATCGCAAATAATTGTGAACATAACAGCTCAATTTGAAGACATATAAAAGCCATTTTACTGTTTCTGACTTTGTAACGTTAATAAAGATAAAAGTAAGTTGACGTGGCTCTGTTAGTAAAGTTCCCCCCGTTGGGGTGCCGGGGGTTTCAGTATAAATAGTTACCCCACTTTCTGGAAATTTTGTGCTTTAAATTCCCACTGTCGCTGTCTTCCTTATTTGTTCTTTCTCATTCCTGCTCTGTTCTATTAATATGCTATACTATCTTCTTCACTAGATCAGTCACCTACCTCTTCCGGGACAAAACTCCTTATTTGTGTGTGAGGTCTGTTGGATCAGCTTGGGAATATTGGACGCTTTCTGCCAGGTGGTCAATAGGGCTTCCTATGATGTTATTATTTAGCAATGTAGGCATTTTATATATATGTGTTTTGTTGATATTTTATAATGATGTTTGTATTCTATTTTGTTTTTGAAAACAGGGGTTCGATAAATTAGCGTATAGCTTCAGCGTCCCCTGCTTGGGATGTCTTTATTGTAAAGTGACTGGCGGGTGGAGTGCATTCAGTTTTACCACTAAGGTTCAGCAGATCTTTTATGCGGATTAGGGGTGGTCTGGTCCTGATTTGGCTCGGAAGAGTCCGCTGGACCTAAAGCAATAATCATGTAATGTAATGTAATGTTAGTAAAGTTTCCTTTACATTTGCTTAACAAATAAATGTGATCCAATAAAAATTCCGAAGTTTGAGAATTATTACTACATATTTACCTGGTATTGTAAGATTGCAGGCCTTAAACGGATGCTGGGTTGCTGGCAGCCATTGGCACACGTACTTCCCAGAGTCCTTCTTAGTAGGACGCTCGATGACGATGGCAATGGAGGTTTCGTTACAACGAGTCTGGAGCCCGGCTTTTTCTGCTTGACACAGTGGTCCATTTTCGGACTCATACCCAATGCTCACTAGAAAAATGTCTGAAAATTTAAAAAATAAATTTTAAACATTTACAATATGAATTATTTATTTATTAATTTATTTACCGAAGAGCAATGCAAATGTAATCCAAAACAAAAGCAAAACAACAAAGAAAACGTACAGAAGTGAATGAAACTAAAAGCATAAGAAAACGAACAATCAAATGAAGAAAAACGGAGAAAGAGAGAGAGAGAGAGAGAGAGAGAGAGAGAGAGAGAGAGAGAGAGAGAGAGAGAGAGAGAGAGAGAGAGAGAGAGAGAGAAAGAGAGAGAGAGAGACAGACAGACAGACAGAGACACAGAGATAGACAGACAGACAGATAGACCGACTGACGAGAGAGAGAGAGAGAGAGAGAGAGAGAGAGAAGAAGAAGAAGAAGAAGAAGAAGAAGAAGAAAACCAGCATCAACAACAATAACAACATCGTTAACAAAACAATCTCATCATCATTATAACTATCTCATCATCATCATCATCATCATATCACCACCCCCATCTTCGTCGTCGTCAACGACATACAAAATCAGTAAACACTTTCTTTATAATCTGGTTTCCGTACTCTTTGTGCCTTAAGGCAAAGTTACACCGGCAGTGATCCAATCCTGTCTTAAGACCATCACTGGGACCAATGCGTACACTCAGAGACGGTCCCCAGATAGAAGACTTGGCCTAACCTGGTTTTAACACATCACTATCTCAATATTACCTTTTCGGGGCTCCAGACACGCGATTTGATCTCGATTTTACATGGAATCGCGCTTTAAAAGTAATACTAGTAGTAGTAGTAGTAGTAGTTAATAGTAGTAGTAGTAGTAGTAGTAGTAGTAGTAGTAGTAGTAGTAGTAGTAAAAGAAGAAGAAGTAGTAGTAGTAGTAGTTAAAAAAAAGTTGTGACATGCACCTGCTCATATTTCGAGCTTAATATTGAAAGGTTTGCTGCACGTAATAATATCGTTTTGTATACATTTTCTCCTCCCATTAATATGCGTATGTTGATTTTAGATGTTTCTCGCTCTTCTTTAATGTAATATGTGTAATTGTCTTCTTGCTCATGCATGTGTATGTGTGTGTGTCTGTGTGTGTGTGTATGTGTGTGTGTGTGTGAAAAGCGAAATGAATCGCCAGGTACCATGAAATATGTGCGCTATCTAAGTCTTTCTATTATATTTAGTATTTGTTGTTGCTGTTGTTGTTAGTAGTAATAGTAGTAGCAGTAGAAGTAGTAGAAGTAGTAGTAGTAGTAGCCGTCATCATCATCATCATCATCATCATCATTAAACTGACATTAACATCCATGTACGTATCTTAGTGAGTCCTCACCAGTGCTTCTGCCTTGAGGCGAGTCCAGTGGGTGGAGTTTCTGTATAATGACTTCTTCTCTTATGGCCTGTGGCGTTGAAAAGCCGCATGTAATCTTTGCAGAGAGGTGGTCTGCCGAAACTGTTGTGATACATGACGTCATTTCCTCTGCGTTACCTGCCATCACACCGCAATACCATACAATACCATACAATACCATACAATACCATACAATACCATAATGAAAATTCAATACCGTACAATCAATTACACTACAATACAATTACAGTACATTTACAATACAATACAGATCTAGATCTAGTGTTGATCTTTAACAAATGTTGACAAATCAACACTAAAACAAAGTATCAAAAACACAGTCAAATGCAGCAGAAGAGCACCCAAAAAAAACACACAAATAATTTGATTTAGTTATGGTAGATTGCATATCAGGATGAACTCCGAGGCAGCTTCGATAAATCAGTACCTAATTAGTATTGCAAGCAGTTAGACAATCTGGTGTTGAAGCGCGGCAGTCAAAATGTCTTAAGGCATAGGATTCTGGGTTCTACACAGAAAAACCACCCAAAGGATTAGCATCCTAAGAACCGCACGTGATTGTAAGCATCAGTGGAGAATGACTGCACCGCCAATTCAGGAATATTAAGGACTGTCAGCTCCCCACCACTATAAACATCTGCTAAGTTGAAAGACCGTCCATTTTAAAATGTTCATGGAAGTAGAAAAAGCCCGCACTGTTTATGCATTTTCGGGGAAGACTCATCTCTTTTCTCTCCGGTACCTAATTCTCCAGCGTCCCAGACACGTCATCATGGCATAGAGTAGTGTACTGTACAAATGGACTCTAAATTGGATGAGGTATGTGTTACCTGTGGTAAATAATCCAATCAGCAGCACCACACCCAAGGAGCGTCCGAACTGGAAGAAACCTGGAACAGAACGGAGTACATTTCATTGTCTTACCAGTGTTTGTGTTTTTCTCTTTATCCTTGCCTTGATCAGAATGAACACTGAAGTGTAACGTCTACACCCGATATTGCAGTCAGAGGATAAACATGGAGATAGGGATCAACATCAACACTGAAGTGTAACGTCTACCCCCACTCTTGGCGATATGGCAGTCAGAGGATAAACATGGAGATAGGGATCTAAATCAACGCTGAAC
Organism: Oncomelania hupensis; assembly: GCA_036898135.1. Classification (NCBI taxonomy): domain Eukaryota; kingdom Metazoa; phylum Mollusca; class Gastropoda; order Littorinimorpha; family Pomatiopsidae; genus Oncomelania; species Oncomelania hupensis. The sequence continues at coordinate 35,708,720 of CM072520.1, read as the reverse complement.
CACCACAGCAAGCATACTGATAAGATGGACGGTAGAAAAATGACCACTTTCATCTCGCCCACCACGGGCTTGGAACCTGGGTCATTGTTTGTGCCAGGCGAACGTTCTACCACTGAGCTACGAGGTTGGGACAGATGTTCAGATACATATACTAATGCAAGACCACAGGAAACTGTACAAGCAAATTATTTTATTTTATTATATGTCATTTGACTTAGTGTACCGTTCTGTTTTCTTTAAATTAGTGCAACATACGTTATCATTCAGAGACACTGTATAATGCATTATTATTTTCTGGTTGAAGTGTCAACATTAATGTGTTCAGTTATTCAGATGCAGTGGTAATGCTTCCTGTAGTTCTAGAAAGTTCTAGTTTTGGTTTGTTGGAAGCTGGTCTTGTCCGTGTGGACTGTATCAATTTAATACACGCGTATGGGTTGAGATCTATTAAGGCAATCTTAGTGTGTGTTTTTTTTAATCGGACGCTAACCTCGCATTGTGTTGTGTTGGGTTCACACCAGCTCAATTCCTATGTGAACAGCACTTTTCAGTGCCTCCGCGTTTCGCATGCTGCGGGCTATTTATAGCTTGCCTGCACCCCCCTTCCAGTGAAAGGAAGTATCGGCGAAGCTATTTATAGCTAGTCTAGATGACCTAACCTCAAAATCTGAAAAACTTTGGTTGAGCTGTGGGTTGGATTGTATGGCATGGTATGGTTTTGTATGGTATTGTATGAAATTGTATTGTATTGTGTTGTGTTGTGTTGTACTGTACCTAATGTACTTCCAAAGAGCACAAAGGGTGACTGCTTTCCGCCTTTTAGTGTTGAGGGCACAGTTGGCTTTTCTGGACTTTGCTCCGTCTCTTTCAAGTGTGGGTAGGTAGGAAGGCGCGTTCCTGGGACTTTGACCTTGAAAGTTACGAATTTAACGTGCCTTTCTCTGTCGCGAAGTTTCATCAAATGTCGGGCGACGACGTTTTTAATCTGGTTCGTGGTGGTCATGGCGAACTTGGGGAATGCGAACGGCGTTTTCCGGGTGGTATTCTTCAGCTGTCTGGCCTTCTCCACCAGATCACGAACCTGGCTTTTTGGCTTATTCCTGTTGTCCATGACAACGTACCGGTTTCCGACAGCTTTCAGCAGTTGTTTCAGCTCCTGCGGCGCCTCTCTGTTCGTGCACAGCATCATACCAGGGAGAAAGCAAAAGCGGTTCCATAAAGGATCTTTGCTGTAAACTCAACATTGCATCAACTTGGCAAATGAAATCACAAATAAGAATTGTTTCAGCTTGCAACTTAACATTTAAACTTGCAATTTCAAGTAGATGAGCACGGGCCAATTTGTGGCATGTGTTAACCTGTTGAGGACTTGCCACATATAGATCTAAATAAAGAACACACCCGTACTCTTCTTCTCTTCTTCCTCCTCCTCTACATCATCATAGTCATCATCATCATCACCATCATCATCATCATCATCATCATCATCATCATCATCATCATCATCGTCGTTATTGTCGTCATCACAGTACCTGAGAACATCATCGAAGTCTCCTGTCAGCGAATCTCCGCCTGTGAAGACGACGATAGTCTTGTGGAATACTTGACGACCAAACAGAGTTTTGAACCTGTTGTATAATTTGACGTCTTCAGGCAGAAATCTCCCAATATTCATGACGAACAAGACGATGCTAGATCCCGGACTCGTCATAGCGAGGGTTTCTAAAACATGGGCGGCCACGTCTTCCTCAGAGTTGCGGTGATGATAAAGCCCTGGCGTGTCTACCACCTTCATACGACAGCCATGAGATAAAACGTGTACATTTACAATAATGTGGGTAATATGGGATGGAGGGTGAACTAACTCCAAACAACCAAACTAATGGCTGTTATTGTGTGATTTATTATTTTGTTTCCCAGAGTATCTATCCTTGTCTGTATTGTCTTCAGTTAGCACATTGTATTATTATTTTATTTAATCAGTCTGTTGTTAAGGCCGTCAGATATGTGAACAGTGAACTTTCAAGTGAAATATAAAGCAACAGATATTTGGAAATATGATACGTTGTCTTTATCTGTAATTGGAAATGCCACATAAGAATATGTTAAATCGAGATTGAATCAATTCAATTCAATAATTTATTTTAACGTCTATTCATGTAAATGTAATTTTAGATCACATATTCTTACGCGTACACATACAAAAATAAAAGCAAATCTAACAATTTATAGTTGAAAAAACACATAAAAGTAATAATACTCTAAAAACTTACCAACGGTACACTTGTAAATTGTACTTGCAATTTATTGCAGGACTATGCAAAAAAAATGTCAATGGATTTTTCAGTATTGATATTTTTTTAAACAATTATAGTAGAATTAAAATTGAACATTCATGTAAAATAAGTTTTACATATATTGGATGTTAACAGGTACAAACTACATATTTTGAATACTTGGTGTTCCTTGAGTTTACTCCTAGTTTATTCATAATTCTACATAAATGTCTTGGAGAAGAAAATTTTTCAACCTTCGTATTGCAAGGTGATATTGACGGCTCAGGTTGAGAATCATAAGATGCTGGAGCTGGAATTGCAATTCTTGACTTAAAAATTTAAAAATTATATTAAACTGGGAAAGAATGTCTCAATATTTACAGCAGAATTATATGCTTTAAATATTGTTTGCAAAACATTAAAAGATCTCGACCGATCATATTTGAAAACAAAATAATTATTTTGTAAACTTTTCAGTTCATTGTTTTCAGGGTTGATAGTCTTTACTTTTTTCTTTCAAGAAATAAATTGTCTTTAATTTGGGTAAAACGTTAAATAAATAATTTTTCTTTAATTTTGTTCGAAAATTAAAAAAATAAATTTTTAAAATTTTTTTTTAAAGAAATAAATTTGCGTTCAATACATGAATGATTATTTAAATTGCTCAGCTTAGACCCAAAAAAGTGGTATGCAGTTAAAAAAAAAATTACATACAACTTGTGTTAGAACCCATGTGTTACACTCGATGTTGTTTTTTATCAGTTGATTCAGCCCCGATGCTTGAAACCTGATAAAGTGTAACTGAGATTCGTTTATCCACGCAGCCTGCTCACTCACCAACAAGGCAAAGTCGTCGTATGTAGTTTTCCAACTTTATTCAGCGAACATCAACAACTGCGTACAATCGCTTTTTCCACTCTCAACTTTTCACTACAACTTTCCTCTACTTTCAACACAACACAACTTTTGAAACATTGCGGCACTCTGTGACAAGCGGACGATGCCCCTCTGAGGCTGACAGTGACCAGTCACCCCTCCAATGCCGGCTGGCTCAGCCGACTAAGCTGATTAAGCCCCGCCCCTCGGGAATCACCCTTAAAACCTCTGCCTGACCCAGTCTAATTGTCAGACGCGAGCCTCTAATCTTCGAATACGCAACTGCCTACCCGGACACGTCCCACCACCCGGTGACCCCTGAGCTGCGGCAGTACTCTTGTGATTCGACCCGTCTTAGTCAAGGTAAGAGAGGAAACTTACTCTATGTCATTTAGCATACCCATCACCCGTCGATCGCCCAACATGTTCGTATGTCCTGTAGATATGTACGTTCGTGTTTGTGGTTTTTGTCTTGATGTGTTGCTGTGATATGTATTTATTCCTTGTATATATTATCTGCCTTGTTTATGACACATGCCATGTTTGAATTTATACTTGTATGCTCCCTGTTAGCCCCCTGTATAAATATCCCTTGCCATGCTGTCCCTCCACATAGATTAAAGTCCCCCAGTACAGCCCCTTGCCTACCACCCCCATTGTCCTGTACTTACCCCATTTGCTTCTCCCATGTTCCCACTGTATAAATATCTGCCCCTGTTGTCCGCCACCCCATCTTAAGGCGCCGAAGTTATTCTATATTAGCGGCTGCCGGTAAACTCCACAATAGCCCCATAACCCTGGTTGCAATTGTTGGACTGTTGGTACGAACCGGTCAACCCTTGACCGGTCCGACCAAGTTTGAAAATCTGATGGGCACGCGTGCAGACAGGCGCTGCACCCTGGATATATGTACCTAGCTGATTCGGAGTCTGTACTACTTTACAGACGGGCTCCTATCCAGGGCGAATATACCGGCCCTGCCAGCTGTAAGACGCCAGACCCGCTGCGGGCGACCCTGACAACCCAGGGCGTCAATGTGAAGCGTACCTCCCAAGTTTCGCCAATCAGCCAGCCAGCCACGAAGGCTGAAAAACCGCACCCTGTATCGCCACCAGAAGTTGCACCATCAAGCCTATTACTCAAGACGGTGACCGAGTGACCCGCATTGGCAATCCAAGCTAACTCCTGGCTTTGATCCGCCGACCATCCAGAATCCTGGACCAACCACCGCCCTTCGCAACCCGAAGCTAAGTTACCATCCAACGAGCACCACAATTCGAAGATACTCTGGCCAACCACCCAGAACAATCCAGATATCCTCCTGCTCTGTGATGAAATCAGTCCTCAATCGCCCTAGCAATCCCAAAGCCGCCCACCCAGAATATCTCCAAGGTACTCCCAACTATAATTGACAATATTCAGTGACTCATCCTTAGATTATCCAACTCAGACGACCTAATTCTATTTAATAAAGTTGACTAGTTAGAAACTGTATCACCTGGACTCCCCCTTGTTTGAATTTCTTGACTAGTTTAGCCTACCCCCTTCTCGTCTGCCCTTTTGACTGTCTCTCATTCTTTAGTAACTCCCAGCCTTAGTCCCTTGAATGTCATCGCAACGTTGGCCTAAACAAGGGAGGCAACACAGTGCGAGGGATTAAGTGCTTATCCCCATCCCCCCAACCCCTTTCTTTGTGACATTAACTTTGAGGCGCATGCCCAGGATATATGCACATAGCTGATTCGGAGTCTGTACTACTTTACAGACGGGCTCCTAATCAGGGCGACCCTACCGGCCCTGCCAGCTGTAAGACGCCAGACCCGCTGCGGGCGACCCTGACAACCCAGGGCGTCAATGTGAAGCGTACCTCCCAAGTTTCGCCAATCAGCCAGCCAGCCACGAAGGCTGAAAAACCGCACCCTGTATCGCCACCAGAAGTTGCACCATCAAGCCTATTACTCAAGACGGTGACCGAGTGACCCGCATTGGCAATCCAAGCTAACTCCTGGCTTTGATCCGCCGACCATCCAGAATCCTGGACCAACCACCGCCCTTCGCAACCTGAAGCTAAGTTACCATCCAACGAGCACCACAATTCGAAGATACTCTGGCCAACCACCCAGAACAATCCAGATATCCTCCTGCTCTGTGATGAAATCAGTCCTCAATCGCCCTAGCAATCCCAAAGCCGCCCACCCAGAATATCTCCAAGGTACTCCCAACTATAATTGACAATATTCAGTGACTCATCCTTAGATTATCCAACTCAGACGACCTAATTCTATTTAATAAAGTTGACTAGTTAGAAACTGTATCACCTGGACTCCCCCTTGTTTGAATTTCTTGACTAGTTTAGCCTACCCCCTTCTCGTCTGCCCTTTTGACTGTCTCTCATTCTTTAGTAACTCCCAGCCTTAGTCCCTTGAATGTCATCGCAACGTTGGCCTAAACAAGGGAGGCAACACAGTGCGAGGGATTAAGTGCTTATCCCCATCCCCCAAACCCCTTTCTTTGTGACATTAACTTTGAGGCGCGTGCCCAGGATATATGCACATAGCTGATTCGGAGTCTGTACTACTTTACAGACGGGCTCCTAATCAGGGCGACCCTACCGGCCCTGCCAGCTGTAAGACGCCAGACCCGCTGCGGGCGACCCTGACAACCCAGGGCGTCAATGTGAAGCGTACCTCCCAAGTTTCGCCAATCAGCCAGCCAGCCACGAAGGCTGAAAAACCGCACCCTGTATCGCCACCAGAAGTTGCACCATCAAGCCTATTACTCAAGACGGTGACCGAGTGACCCGCATTGGCAATCCAAGCTAACTCCTGGCTTTGATCCGCCGACCATCCAGAATCCTGGACCAACCACCGCCCTTCGCAACCCGAAGCTAAGTTACCATCCAACGAGCACCACAATTCGAAGAAACTCTGGCTAAGCACCCAGAACAATCCAGATATCCTCCTGCTCAGTGATGAGATCAGTCCTCAATCGCCCTAGCAATCCAAAAGCCGCCCACCCAGAATATCTCCAAGATACTCCCAACTATTATTGACAATATTCAGTGACTCATCCTTAGATTATCCAACTCAGACGACCTAATTCTATTTAATAAAATTGACTAGTTAGAAACTGTATCACCTGGACTCCCCCTTGTTTGAATTTCTTGACTAGTTTAGCCTACCTCCTTCTCGTCTGCCCTTTTGACTGTCTCTCATTCTTTAGTAACTCCCAGCCTTAGTCCCTTGAATGTCATCGCAACGTTGGCCTAAACAAGGGAGGCAACACAGTGCGAGGGATTAAGTGCTTATCCTCATCCCCCCCAACCCCTTTCTTTGTGACACACTATATAGTCTCTCTAACTCCAGAGGAATAAAGAACGTTCGGGCAACACACAATTATAACCAATCAAAACACATTTCGTCATCACTGTCTCATGTCATACAACCATATTTAGGATGGAAGCGTCTCTAGTTATCACTAGAATTATCCACACGCTTCGATCGATAGTAAACAACCAACTCTAGAAAATTCTCAAATAATATCGACCAACTAAAATTATCAACGTTATACAAAACTTCTTCTAACAACAACGCAAAATCAAATCAAAGATAAATACACTCTATTATTGCATGCTTTGCAAAAAAAACGATCAGATCTATCGCGCGCCTTACACACGAACTATCGTACGCGTTTCAACGTAACACCATGTAATCTATGAACACACTGAAAACAAAATCAAGAACAAATAATGTGAATTGATTTGATATTTTATTAACAACAAGAATAGATATATTAGACGGATTTTTTTTTCTAATCTGTCCTTGCAACACTCATTCACACCCCTTCCAAGCATTTGTCAGGTTTGCCGCTGTCTTTCGTTGGGCTAAAATTTATTTTGCACAGCCCCGTTGTTTGCATTTAAAAATGAGAGTCTCTGCTGACTTTCCTCCAACAAAGTCGTAGTATTCCATAAACGTTTCAACAAATTTTGGCAAACTTTCATCACTCGAATCACTGCAGGAAGCCATCTTCTTTTCACGATCTCAAAATTTAATACAGTGAACTTCGGATATAGTAAAGTGCCCTGGGACCAAATAAATCTTTATTATAACCGAATATTTAATATAACCGAAAATCCGTTTACAGTAAAGTTTTTAAAGTTTACTTTACTATAACCGAAACTTCGTTTATAATACAGTTTTAGAGGTTTACTTGACTATAACCGACTTCGTTTATAATAACGATTTTAGAGGGTTAATTTAGCATAACCGAAACTTTGTTTTTGTTTTTATTAAACGTTTACTAATCCGACACTCTCATTATAAAGAGACAGAAAACGCTGGTCTAAAGTGTATGTGGGTGCACAGGGCCGGATCAATCCATTTTCGAGGGAGGGGGTGGGGTGGGGTGCTAGTCTAGTTCTTTTTAAAATGTATGGTACAGAGTGATGAAACACCACAAGTTGTTGCCAAGGGGTGGGGGTGGGGGATGCTGCGCTGCATGGATCCGGCCCTGGTGCAAGTAAAGAAGAAGAAAAGCAAAACAAATCAGTGAACAAAATAATGACTTCTCGAATTTCCATCTTTTACCAGGATTTCTGCAAACTGTAATCGTCTGTGTGTCTATTTGTCTGTGTATTCACGTAACTCAACATCGTTCTAAATTGAGCTGACATTTGGCGCGTTATATACATGTACATTGGAATTGGATCCCATTAATTGATTAGATTCACATAGTTGAACAGTTAAAATAAGACAGTGCAAATCGAACGAATCGCTTTCGTTATTACATATTTTAATTTAGATTAATATTTCTGTGTTGGTTTGTTGTCCCTTGCTGAATTCCACACGAAAACTATGTTTTCCCATTTTAAAAAACACCCCCACCCTCCCCAGCTCCAGCCCCACACCCCCGGACAGCCGTCTATAAGTCGTCGTGGAGACGTTTGCCTTACCAGAGTTGCCAAGAACAAAATTCAAAGTATTTATTTGAGTGGTTGGACAAGCTCTCTCTCTCTCTCTCTCTCTCTCTCTCTCTCTCTCTCTCTCTGTCGAACATGGCCTTTTCAAAATTTAGATTTTCTTCTTCTTTGTGTTTCCCTTCCCCCTCCCCCCCACCCCCCAGTGGGTATTACCTATTGCTATCGTAATTACAGGTAAATAGCAATTACGTTACTTGAGTGAACATTATGAATATGCACTCATCGTCAAGATCTATTGTTTCTGGACACAGCCACATGATAACAAGTGATATTTCACGAAAGTGAAAAGGTCCTTTTAGCCTTTCGTATGAAGCCACCAGAAATCCACGGGAAATAGCTGAAAAAGATACTTTTTTTATGAACACTTGCAGTAGGTCCATTGTCCCTTATTGGATTCCATTACGCTCACATATGTTGATTGATTATTTTTGTTTATTAACTCGGGTATTATAAACTCTTCAAGAATACCTCTCTTATAATCCAGTTTGTGTTTATTGATTGAAATGTTACAGTATTATTTGTTTATGTCCGTGTGTGTAAGTTAACGTGTGTGTGAGTGTGTGTGTGTGTGAGAGAGAGAGAGAGAGGGAGAGAGAGAGAGAGAGAGGGTAAGAGAATGATTGATTGATTGATTGATTTATTGTTGCTTTAGGTCCAGCGGACTCTTCCGAGCCAAATCAGGACCGAGGGTAAGAGAAAGAGAGAGAGAGAGTCCATTACCGATAAGAGATAACATGTGAGCCTTCGATCGTGTCCTAATTATTTCAAACCAACCCTTTAATCGGAAGGATAAATCATAAAAGTAGATCATGAATTGTACATGTTGTACTATCGTCATTGTGGAAAAACAAAAAGCTCACAAAATTAAAGCAAACAAAGACATGAACAAAACCTAAACAATATGGTGGATTTAAAAAAAAATATGGTTTGTCTTGCAAAGCCATGCAACAGCTTAGGAATAAATCTCTTCTTTACTTCTCATTTGAAAGTGCAGTCCAGTCAAAACGTTGGTTTCCCAGTTCTCCATTGATTCGGATTCATCTCAGTACAAAAGGTATAATTATAATGTGTTCAACTTATAACACCCTTATTTAGTCATAAACGCATTTCATCATGTATAGCGAAAGTGAAGTCTAATTTGCTTTGTAAGTTTCTAAGCTAGGTACTCTTTCTGCCGAACAGTTAAATCTCTCCTTCAGTTTTTCACTCTCCTTCATAATCACTGTTACTGTTGATGCGGAAATTCCAAATTGTTCAGCAATTTTTTTTTTTTTGGGGTGTGTTTTTTTTTCATCTTTTCAAGTGCGTGAATTAGATCTATTTTAGGCTTGACGTCATTATGAACGTCAGTAACTCTCATGAAACTTTAATACAGTAATCTCCCTTGAAACTTTATTATAAGCGGCAGCAAAACTCGCCAGGGGCCTTAGAAAACACTTTATTATAAGCGGACTTTACTATATTTTTTTTTATTATATCCGATTTTTAAAAACAGACAAAGAAGAGTTTTGGTCAGGACCAAGACTGGACTTTAATAAAACCGAATATTTACTTTATCCGGCCTTTATTATATCCGGAGTTCACTGTATGAACTGATGCAGGGTAGGTAAGCAGGCTCGGACAGACAAGGCATATAGGGGACTGGTTGTGCAGGGTAGACTAGCGGCAATGTCTATATACGCTAATCCAAACTACCTCAAACTGGCTGCAACTGGGTCGAACCGGCTTCGCACCTGTTGTTCGTGGCGGAAAATCAAACTGACGTAACGAAATTTTTAACAAAAGAAATCGATAATTGTTTTTTTTTTTTTTTTTCGTTGAATTTTTTTTTAAGTTTTTAAAAACAATAACGCGTTAAATGTTCTTTAACCAAAAATGTAATTCGCTAAATTGTTAAATCGTTAAATCTTCCAACCCTGATTGGTTTACTTGATACCCATTTTAATCATACGTAAAAATAGCTAGGTAATTATATTGATCGTTTCATATAATGTGGACATCAAATTCCATAGCATAATCAAATTTGTATTATGAATCTTTAGGCATTTGGTTTGAAGAAAAACAAGTACACCAACCCTTGTCTGTTCTGAATAAAAGAATAGCAAAATTGTTTACCTCTATCTGCCGGCGTTTGCACCTTTTGGTGGTGCATTTGTCCGTAACTGCATGGAAAGATAGTTTACAGTTAAACTCTTCCTTGCCCAGGATAGTGTTCCCAGTGGCACTTTTTCCGGCACCAGTCTTCCCAATGAGTATAAGGCGCAGAGCATCTTGCTTATGATCTGAAAAGCCTTTCAAACAAAACAAAAGTAAAAATATAAATTCTTGATGAACAAACATTTACAATATTTCATTTGATTCCTATCCCATTCTATCCATTTCCATAACTCGAAAGTCGTTGGGGCACACAGATGATCGTTTTACCAGCGTACTCCATCTTTCTCTGTCCTCAACAATCCTCAAGGTTCGCTCAGTGTCAAGCCCTTCCATTCTCGAATGTTGTCCTTCCACCTATTCTTCTGTCTCCCTCTTCTTCTGCCTTCTTGCGTCGTACCTTGCAGGATGGTCTTTGCAAGGCCTGATGCTCTCTGGTAACGCGGCCATACCATCGGAGTTTCCGTTTCTTCACCACTGTGAGCATGTTATCGTGTTGTCCAATAGCTTGTGTGATAGTCTATTAGACGTCGTCGTTGGTGATGTGCTGGGTATAGGAGATGCCCAGAAGTCTTCTGTAGCACCTCATCTCCATTCTTTGTCTTTGTAGATCTGCTGTGAGGGTCCATATTTCGTAAGCGTATAGGAAGATGGAGATGGCAAGGGAGCGCAGCAGCCTTACCTTGGAATGTAGACTGATGGTCCTGTTTTTCCAAATTGGCTTCAACCTTGTCAGGGCAGCAGCTGTTTGTGCGATCCAGGAGAGGACTTCCTGTCGGGACCCATTGTCTGATACAATGGCTCCTAAATATTTGAAGATATGCACTGTGTTGAGGGATTGGCCTTCGACTCTGATTTTTATGTTGACGCCTTTTGTTGGTCATCATTTTGGTCTTCACTGCACTCATTTCTATTCCATATCCCCTGGATGTGGTGTCAAGGCTCTGCACAAGCTGCAAGGTCTTATTCCTCTCCAGCCAATCCATCAATCCGCAAAACGGAGGTTGGAGATTGCTCTATCCCCTATGCTGACTGTGCCTTCGTGATATAATAATAATAATAATAATAACAGATTTTTATATGCAAGGGCATGCAATTTTATATGCAAGGGCATCAGACATGATGCGCTCTAGGAAGATGTTGAAGAGTATTGGAGAGAGTAGGAATCCTTGACGCACACCGATTGTTGTTCTGAACCAGCTCCCGATGGCGCTGTTGTGGAGGACTGCACTGGTAGCCTTGTCATACAGGCTTTTGATGACTTCAATAATGTTAGGGCTGATGTTTTACGCTCTCATGGTTGCCTACAGAGCTGCATGTCAGACTGAGGACCTCAGTAAATCTAATCAGTTCTGATAAGTTAACAAAAAGGCCCCAATTCGAAGGTTGTTTTACATTTGGCGAAAACGGTTATACCCTGATATTTGTATTGTTATCACATTACATAATGACAAATTGGGCTTTCATCGCTGAAACCACAGGCGCTTGTATCGGCACACGCGAGCGCCTATGCTTGCGTCTCAAACCAACGCTGAAGTTTGAATTGTCAATTTCGGTACAGTAAGCCTTGTGACCTTTGACCCTAATTTTGAGTAAACAATGAAGCTGATTGGTTGTCTGTCTTTCCGGCTTATGGTAGCTGCTATCTTTAGCTCCAGAATGTTGGCTGGGGCTGTTGCTGTTAATAGGCACACGAACTACGGAATTTATTCATTTATAAAGTAACTATAAGCTTTCCAGACTTGTTGTTGTTGTAAGCTTTATTTTTACAGTGAGCAACACTCATTGTGAATGTTAAAAGGATCTGTCGAGGGGGGGAGGGGTGTCTTAATGGGTCTCTTTAACAAGGAAATTCATGTATTGCAATGAGTGTAAACGTTCACACACACACACACACATACACAACACACACACACAAAACAAAACAAACACACATTCACACACACACACACACACTCTCTCACACACACACACACACACATGCAACACGCACACACGCACATACGCACATACACATACATGTACATACATACATACATACATACAAACACGCTCACACGCACCCACAAACACACCCTCTTACACACACACACATACATGAATATGGTTCAGAGATAGCTTTTAAATATAATTATTCTTTATAGTTGATATACATTTCTAAATGGTACTCTATTCTTTTTAATGATCTCGATTCACTTTCTTGACTATATATATGCTTAGACTGTATTGTTTTGTACAGTCCTTGTGTCTTACTGATGAAGGTTTTAGTCTAATAAACCGAAAATGTTAACGCCTACTACCCAGGTGTTGTTGTTGGTTTTATTATCATACACACACACACACACCCACACACACACACACCCACACACACACGTGTACAGTGTGGCCTCGGGTCCCAGTGGGTTAGCCGCCTGTTTCCAATGCCGAAGGTTCGATTCCCGAAAGGGGCGAACTTATATGTGACTTATGTATGTGACTATTAAGATCACCGAGGGTTTTATCCGGGTACTTCGGTCCCCACCCTACCCCCTCTTTCAATAATGCTACTGGATGTATCAATTAAAAATGTTTAAAAGAAAAAAAAAAGATATGTCCTTTCTGTCTTCTAACAGCGATTGCCCTGCCACGTGCTTCAGTTATAGATGTGTTTGTTGTGTATGTGAAAATGTGTGAAACAAGTGAGCGTGTACAGATCGCCGCGCTTTGAGCCTGATTGGTGATTTGGGAAAAAGCCCGTATATAGCAACCATTATTATTATTATAATTATAATAATAATAATAATAATAATAATAATAATAATAATAATAATAATAATAATTATTATTATTATTATTATTATTATTATTATTATTATTATTATTATTATTATTATTATTATTATTATTACATACATACTTTAACATGTCTTATGTCGGTACTTAAAGTGGATCTCATCTATGCTTTTCTAAGCAAATTTAACTGTGATAACGTTGGTGGTACATGTACCTGTCAATGAAAGTATTTTTACTGTTACGATGGCCGACAGCCATCTCTATAACCCCGTTAACGAATGTAAGCGCCTGTGGTGGAATGCTAAATCGGAAGTACAAAAAGGCAAAACGGGTTCAGGCAGGTGAATTTACGGTTTGAACTAAGTGTGATTCGTGTTGTGCTGTTACGTTTTAACCCGAGGAAGCTTTATAAATAAAGACCAACATTTGGACATTTTATATGACTTGTTCGGTTTTATTTTTCTTTTCGTCTGTTCTGCTGTGTGATTGTATAGTACGTCAGTAATTTCAACAGTGTTACTGTTATACATTTACACATAAACTGCTGTCGAAAACCGTAAAGTGGAGGATATCCGAGTGATATCAACTAAGTTTATTTCAAGAATTTAGGAGTAAAAGATCAGCACTTGAAATTACTGTTGAAGCCAGTTGTACGGTATTTCTGAGAAACGGCCTGCAATAGCCTATGACTCATTGATTACTTGCCCGAAGGGGCAACAATTCTGAAAAACTAGTATGTGTATTTGCGTGTATACACAATGTGTATTAGACCTTTAATACTTTATGAGCAAGCAGAAAATATAACCAAGGGCAGCTTGATATAGATTTCATAGGCCTTACGATCGACTCTGTGTACTGTACATGTAGGCCTACGTATAAAGAGTGTAGGCCTAAAGCACACCGGTTTGACTGTTGACGCAGATTGATACAGCTATCAACATAACAAGCTACCTGTTTATTTCGTTTCCAAATAAGTGGTTAAAACGTAACCTAAAGACTGTAATTAATATCTGCTCGATTACGAACTTCCCTGTTTTGCCAATAGATTAACAACAGGTTACTGCTGTGTTCCAAAACATTAATATTGTTACTAGATTAAATAGATCCGTTTTTAGTCACGCAATGTGAGAGAGAGAGAGAGAGAGAGAGAGAGAGAGAGAGAGAGAGAGAGAGAGAGAGAGAGAGAGAGAGAGAGAGAGAGAGAGAGAGAGAGAGAGAGAGCACTGAAGGCGTATTGACTACCAGAAACTGTTTTCTTTCTCAGAAAAAGGGGCTTTACGTAGCGCGGTAGTTTCAAATCACCCCACTCTCAACTTCCGCCTCTCCTCCTGCTCCCCTGCCCATACACACATAATCAATCTGCACGAGGGTAGGACGAGATTCTCTTGTTAATTAAGCCTCCAATATAATTTGTGGGGGGAGAACAGGAAAAGGGGGGGGGAGGAAGGGGGAGGATTTATAACGGGGCATGAAAAGCAAATCAATAAGTATCTGAGTTTTTAAAACAAAAAACAATAATTTTAAAGAAATTATAATAATGGCGTTTTTTAAAATAATTGAAGAATGAAACAAATGGCAAAAGTAAGAGAGAGAGAGAGAGAGAGAGAGAGAGAGAGAGAGAGAGAGAGAGAGAGAGAGAGAGAGAGAGAGAGAGGGAGATTGTATTTATTTATTTTTTTATTTAATCGCTCTTATACAGCGCTTTTCCTACTCAAGAGCTGCTCAAGGCGCTGGCCGATACACGATCTAACTCAAGCCGCCCAAGGCGCACACTTGCAACCTTTGGGCGCATAGTCTGACGCCCAGACGGCAGTGCACTATTCTGGGCGATCGGGGTTTGGGACCGGGAAGGGACCCAGTGCGGGCTGGGTGTATTTTGTGTAGACGGCATTCGCCCGTCTAGGACATGAGCATCAGGATCTTTAAGGTCCGTGAGATAGAATGTGAGCGTGCAGACTAGACCTCGGTTTATACTCTCATCCGAGGAGTAAGAGTGCTTTTTTGTTTGTGGTATTTTTAAGAGAGAGAGAGAGAGGGAGAGGGAGAGTGAGAGAGAGAGAGAGAGAGAGAGAGAGAGAGAGAGAGAGAGAGAGATCTTGGTATAAGATGGAAAAATAAATAAACGACTACATATAACAGAAACATGAAACAGAAACTGCGATATCGTGTCTAAAGTCAAGACTACTTAGCCTACTCATAGTATTTTATATACATTACATTTCTTGTCTTACCAAATGAAATAGACCTATAGTTCCTTTTATATGTAAAATTAAAACATTAGTCGCTTAATAAAGCTGTTGTCTTACCTTTTTCCATGACGTTGGTTTGTTGCGAATCTTTAAAGGTTTATGGTAACACGCGGAAAGAACTGCAGACACTTGTCTACACACAACGCTGTTCACAGTCAAGTAGGTTATCAAACAACTTTACAGTTCACCAGAAAGCGGTGTGACATCGACTAAGTTCCTAGTATCTTATTTAGCTGGGAGTGACTAGGAGCATTCTGACTGGTCGACGCAGAGAGAGAGAGAGAGAGAGAGAGAGAGAGAGAGAGAGAGAGAGAGAGAGAGAGAGACAGAGGGGATATTTGGCTGAAGTTCACGTGGCAGGGCAATTGTTATTAGAAGACGGAAAGAAATTACATTACATTACATGGTTATTGCTTTAGGTCCAGCGGACTCTTCCGAGCCAAATCAGGACCAGAGAAGTAAAAGAGGACTCACCCCTGATCCGTACAAAAGATCTGCCAAAACAACCATAGTGGTAACACTGAAGGCAATCTACCAGCCAGTCACTTTACAATAAAGACATCCCACGCAGGGGACGCTGAGGCTATAGTCTAATTTATCGAAACCCCGTTTACAAAAAACAAAATAGAATACAAACATCATTATACAATATCAACAAACACATACATATAAAATGCCTACATTGCCAAATAATAACATCATAGGAAGCCCCAGTGACCATTTGGCAGAAAGCGTCCAATATTCCCAAGCTGATCCAACAGACCTCATACACAAATGAGGAATATTGTCCCGGAAGAGTTTTCAAGAAAAAAGGTAGGTGACTGGTCTAGCAAAGAAGAAGATAGTATAGTAGATTGATAGAACAGAGTAGGAATGAGAAAGAACAAAGGAGAAAGACAGCGACAGTGGGAATTTAAAGCACTAAATTTCCAGAAAATGGAGGATACTATTTATACTGAAACCCCCGGAATCCCCACGGGGAACGGATAGAACTAATTTTAATCAGTTTTGAAAGATGTGAACCGTTGTTCAGATGTCTTCGCCGCTTTTACTTTAAATAACTGTGCACTGAAAACGCTACTTTAGTTTCTAAAAGTATGTGAAACAACCACAACAACTAAAATAAATGGTGGAATCAGGTCTATGCCTATCCCTATTCTATCCCATAACTCGGAGGTCGTAGGGGCACTACAGATGATCGTTTAACCAGCGTACTCCATCTTTCCCTGTCCTCAGCAACCCTGATTGTTTCGCTCAGTGTCAAACCAGTCCATTCTCGAATGTTGTCCTCCCACCTCTTTTACGGTCTTCCTCTTCTTCTACCCCCTTGCACTGTGCCTTGCAGGGTGGTCTTTGCAAGACCTGATGATCTGGTGACATGGCCATACCATCGGAGTTTCCGTTTTTTCACCACTGTGAGCAGGTCATCGTGTTGTCCAATGGCTTGTGTGATGGTCTGTCGGACTTCGTCGTTGGTGATGTGCTGGGTATAGGAAATGCAAAGAAGTCTTCTGTAGCACCTCATCTCCATGCTTTGTTTTCTTCGTTGGAGATCTGCTGTGAGGGTCCACGTTTCGCAAGCATATATATAGGAAGATGGAGATAACAAAGGAGCGCAGCAGCCTTAACTTGGAATGTAGACTGATGGTCCTGTCTTTTTAAGTTGGCTTCAACCTTGTTAGGGCAGCAGTTTGTGCGATCCTGGAGAGGACTTCCTGTCGGGACCCATTGTCTGATACAATGGCTCCTAAATATTTGAAGCTAGGCACTGTGTTGAGGGATTGGCCTTGGACTTTGATGCCCGTGTTGATGCCATTGGTGTTGTTGGTCATCATTTCGGTCTTCTCTGCAGTTATATGGAGGTGGTGTCACGCCTCTGTACCAGCTGTTCAAGTTCTTGTTCCTCTCCAGCCAATCCATCAAAGTCATCCGCAAAACGAAGGTTGGAGATTGCTTTTCCCCCTATGCTGACTGTGCCTTCGTGGTCTGCAAGGCCATCTGACATGATGCGCTCTAGGAAGATGTTGAAAAGTGTTGGAAAGAGTAGGCATCCATGACACACACCAATTGTTGTTCTAAACCAGTTTCCGATGGCGCTGTTGTGGAGGACTGCACTGGTAGCCTTGTCATACAGACTTTTGATGACTTTATTAATTTTAGGGCTGATGTTGTACACTCTCATGGTTGCCCACAGAGCTGCATGCCAGACTCGGTCAAACGCCTTTTTGAAGTCTACGAACACATTATATAGATGTTGTTGGTGTTGTAGGTATTTATCGCAGATTATTTTGAGGTTGGAAATCTGTTCAATGGTACTTCGCCCTGCCCTAAATCCTGCTTGCTCTTCAGCTATGATTTGTTCAGCTTGGGGTTTCAACCTGTTGAGTATTATTTTCACGAGGACCTTGCTGGGATGGCTGATGAGGCTGATAATGCGATAATTTTCACATTCCTGAAGGTTACCTTTTTTGGGAAGAGTGATGACAAGCGACTGGGTCCATGGTGTAGGCCACTCCCCACTCTGCCAGATCTTGTTACAGATGATGGTGAGTGCGTCAATCATCGCTTCTCCTCCTGCTTGAAGCAGTTCCGCGGGTATGTTGTCCACTCCCGCTGACTTCCCCTTCTTCAGCGATTGCACTGCTGCCTCAACTTCTTCTCGGGAAATTGGGAGGATTTCTTCTTCTTCTCTGTTTTCTGGACATCCTAGAACTGAGGGGTCTCCGTTTGGTTTTTGGTTGTAAAGTTCAGAGCAGTACTCTGTCCATCTGTCCAAGACTTCTTGTTCTTCTGTAAGGCATATGCCAGACTTGCTTTGGATCGTGGAGACCTTGGGCTGTTTAACACTTGTCAGCCGCTTCACAGTCTGGTAAGCCTTCTTGCTGTTGTTCTTGTTCAGACTGTTCTCTATTTCCTGGCATTGATCTTCTATCCAGTTCTCCTTTGCTGTGCGCATGCCTTTTCGGATTTCATTGTTGATTTTTCGGTAGGCATCAGCTCCCTGTGAGGTGTTCTTTTTCATTTTAATCTCTCTTCGTTTATCACACAGGCCCAAAAGTTCAGGTGTGATCTACAGCTTCTTCTTTGACCGGTGACCAGGTCTAGTGTTTGGATTTCATCGAAAGGTAAAAAGAGGACAGAGCACAGCGGATTCCTTTTCTACTACAAAAAAACCTATCTAACAACACGGACTGAGTACCACAGTCGCATGTAACATAGGCGCTTGTATCGCGACAAAATCTCCATTGATGTTTTATTTACAAAGTGATAGTACGATAAAGATAGTGATCGCACACTCTTCAACATCTTCCTAGACCGCACTCTTTTAGATGCCGTTGCAGATCACGAAGGCACGGTCAGCATAGGGGGTAGAGCAATCTCCTACCTCCGTTTTGCGGATGACATTGATGGATTGGCTGGAGAGGAACAAGAACTTGAACATCTGGTACAGAGGCTTGACACCATCTCCAGAGCCTTTCAAATGGAAATAACTGCTGCTATGACAAGGTTGAAGCCCATTTGGAAAGACAGGACCATCAGTCTACACTCCAAGGTAAGACTGCTGCGCTTCCTTGTCATCTCCATCTTCCTATAGGCCTATGCTTGCGAAATATTGACCCTCACAGGAGACCTACACCGAAGAATACAAAGCATGGAGATGAGGTACTACAAAAGACTTCTGGGCATTTCCTATACCCAGCACATCACCAACGACGAAGTCCGACAGACTATCACACTAGCCATTGGACAGCACAATTACATGCTCACAGTAGTGAAGGAACAGAAAATCCGATGGTATGGCCACGTCACATCAGGCCGTGCAAAGACCATCCTGCAAGCCACGGTGCAAGGAGGCAGAACAAGAGGGAGACAGAAAAAGAGGTGGGAAGACAACATTCGCGATTGGACTGGCTTGACACTGAGCGAAGCCATGAGGGTTGCTGAGGAAAGAGAAAGATGGAGTAGGGTAAAGGCGGGCAAGGAGCCCACCTTAAGCAAGAATTCCAACCATTCCTCCATTTGAAGCCACAGACAGCTCCAAATAGGTGCGATCTATTGAGGTGGGCCTAGGTTATAACATATCACAAGCATACCGGGGTAGAATAAAAGAAAAAAAACACAACAGGTAATTTTTTTTGTGTGTGTGGCCTTCTTGCCCTATGCCCTGGGCAAGAGGCCTATTGAGAGCGGGCAAATCGCCCACCATGGGCGTTTTGCCTTACAAACGAGGGCGTCTTGCCTCTTCATATGCAGCACAACTACATTTTTAGTATTAAAGATAATAACAAAGGATAAAAGTAACAAAATGTTGTATAAAAGTAATATTTGTTGAGTACACACTTGACTAGGGAAGTTATAGCAACATCCAGTGCATATTCAAAGTATGTTGAGGGTTCAAACCTGAACACTGTAGGCTATATACAGTACAAAAGTTAAAAATTGAAAACTTACTGAGTTATGCTCAACTAGAATAAACAGTCCAGTGCATAATGCAATTCAAAGTATGAAATGTTCCCTACTTAGGCCTCTACATGGGGCAGAATAACAACGAATTGTTGATTGTAGGGGAAAATTTGATGATGTCATGCACTAGACTATAGGGGACATCTGAATTAGTAAACACGTAATGTAAATAAGCAAAAAGTAGGCCTAGGTCTCTTCTTATTCAGTCATTCTTCTTATTCAGAGTCATCAGAGTCAGAATTTGGACAGATGAATTGAGCCGTCCCTTGGGTGCACTCCTCATGGGCCCCGAGGAGACAAACCTGGCACTGGACCCACACACCTCGGGGTCTGCGGTTGCGATAGGGCTCACAACAAATGAGACATGGCCAGTCCTCTTCTTCCTGGTCTGTTTCTTCTTCAGGTTCATGACGCTTCCTCTTCTTCTTTGACTTGCCTTGGCTTGCCTTCTTTTCCTGTTGCCTCTTTTTTCCTGTTGTCTGTTTTGAGCGCTTTTCTTCCAGCCTGGCTTTAAAGGGAGAAGAAGTCAACACTGTTGCAGATTCTGTCTTCCTTGATCTCGGTCTCTTGGACTGGATCTTTGGTAGTGGAGAAAATCCATGGATCAGTTCTGCAATCTCTTCTCTTCCTGAGGTTGAGGCCTCGGGGTCTGTCCTCTGATCTTGTGGGACAAATAAAGATGAGGGGTTAGGGTATTTCTGCTGATCTGGGGTTGGGAAAGCATTTGGGCGTTGAGGTGAGAATGAAGACGCCTCAGGGATCTCAGCTTGTGATGTAGGACCTTGAGGCTCGTCAATCATCTTTTCTAACACACAATCGTAGTGGCCAACATCCTGGCCAATGTTCCTAAACTGGACGACCAGTCTGGGAAGGGTGTCTTCTCCGTAGGTTTGGATCACCTTGCTGTTGGCGCAAAAAACGACAATTTTTTTCCCCAGGACCTTGCTTGTCGCTGCGAGTTAAAGTTCACCAGGTAGGGATTTTGGCTCGGCCATGGTGACAATGCGTTCATCCATGGAACCAAAGCGAATCCAATGCGGTAAATCTGCGTTGATTGTTTCAATATCAAGATCTTTGTATTCGTCGTAATTCTCCCACATGAAAGAGATTACCTGTGCTCGGAGACTATCTGCCTTGTCAGTCTCTACAGCATGCAGAAGTGTGCTCAACAGTTTTCCACGCTCATCCCTTTGGGCAGTTTGAAGCCTTCTGTCCATACCTATCACTAGACTTCTAAACAAGCACCGGCCGTCTCCTGATGATGTAATGAGCTCAATGTCTGCCTGATGAGCTGGAGTCTCTACATTGGCAGTCTGTTGATCAGGGGTGCGGTCAGTTGGCTGCTTTCTGACTTCTGGAGGATCACCATTTGCATCTTCTTGCTGAGATGGAGTCTCATTGGCAGGGCTGCAGGCAGTTGGGGGTGTGACCTCTGGGGGATCTTCTTCAGTCATCAAGGCTGCCTCAAAGTCGACGTCAGTGAAGACGTTTGGGTCATATGGCCAGGGACCACATATCCTGAATCCCTGGCAGCCCTGTCAAAAAGAGCTGTTCTCATGAAGGCCTTTCCTTACAGACCAGCAATGGTGACTCGCTTGCCGGGATTTGCCACCATCCAGCTGTCCATCTTCGTGTTGAAAGCTGTTTTGAGAGGCTTGAAGTAGCTTCTGTCCAGAGGCTGCAGCTTGTGTGTGCTATGAGGCGGCAGTGTCAGAAGTTCTATGCCATTTTCTCTGCAAAGGTCAATAGCTCCCAGTGTTTTGTGGCTGTGATGCCCATCTAGCAGAATGAGATGACGATTGTCACATGAGCTGTTGGTAAACTTTGCAAAATGTTCCAGCCACCTCACAAAGAAGTCAGAATCTGTCCAGCCACTTGCACTTGCATAACCTACTGCTTGAGTTGGGGCGTCTTTCATGAGGGAGTCCACCATTCTCTTTCGAGGAAAGATGTACATGGGTGGTAAAAATATGCCAGCTGCGCTGCATGCACACACAAATGTTACCAAAGTCCCACGCTCACCACTGGTCACCTTTCCAACTTGTCGAGCACCCTTTGGAGCCATGACCTTCCCAGGTTTATGCACAGTTGTGAGTCCCGATTCGTCCATATTCCAAATGCGTGAGGGTGGGTACTCATGCTTGTCCAGGAGTTCTTTGTATAGGCCAAAACATTTCTGGACTTGCTCTTTACTGAACCCCACTGCACGGGAAATACTTGTTGCTTGTGGCTGCCGAATGCTAATGTTATGCCGATCGAGAAAGCTGTGGACCCAGGCAATCTTGTTTCTTTATTGAAAGGATGACGAAGGCCTGTCTTTTCAGCGATTTCAAAGGCAAGGCGCTGTAGATCCCTCACTCTGAGCCCATGCAGGCGTCTTTGCATACTAACAATATGCTCCTTCAGCTGGCACTCTATCTCAGTGGGAAGGGCCTTCCTGTATCGTCCGAAAATCAAAACCCCAGGTTCAAGCACCTTTTTGTCCCTGTGACGACGAAGTGTTCGTGCAGGCACACCATACTCTTTGCTGGCTCGGATTAAAAGAACACCGTTGCTGACTGCCTTCAAGGCTTCAGACAAATTGCTATGTCCATATTTTCCCCTCTCTGTCTTTCTCTTGTACTTCGTCACCATATCTGAAAACAATAGCATAACAGCATTATTATAAAAGACCAGAAAGCATCTTCATACCAAGCAATTTAATAGCAATTTAGCCCTGTGCAGTACATAGGGAAAAAGTTAAAAAAAAAAAAAAAAAAACTAAATAGAGTTAGTGGTTTGGTGTCTATAGCCTATGTTTTTATTAGGGCATAAAAGCGTGGTATAACTTGGGATTTTACTCTTGTGGAAAATAAAGTAAAGGAAAATAGTGAAACCACTTCATATAAACAAGCGAGGCATAGACTAACGCCTAGTGTTTGAGGCAAAAAGCCCACCAGTAGGCCTTTTGGCTTGAACCCAGTATGGGCCTTTTGCCTTACTATGACTTAGTGAAGATGTTTGGCAATAGTGCGGGAACATGGCGACGTACACTGCATCAACTGGCATTGATAGGTGCGTCAATGATTCCTCTAACACATAAATAAAAACATTTAAGAAATTCATCTATTGCTTGGGCAGTGTCACAAAACATTCTCAAGATAAAAATTATAAAAATAGGGCCTAAATTTTCAAAATTCTATTAAAAAAAACAAACGTACCTTTTGCATGGAGGCTTCGAAACTTCGTGCTGCAGTTTCAGCGGGTAAAGGAAAGCTATAGAAATGCCCCGAGATAGGTAATGTCCCTTGGGTTCTGAGAAGTCGAGGGTGGGCGTTTGACTTTGACTGGGCCTCTTGCCCGACCCTACCCTACGCTGGTTAAACATCATCTGTGGCCCCCCAACGACCTTCGAGTTACGAGATAGGATAGTATAGCATATGCATGGGAATAGTCAAGTAATACCTAAGAATACACAAGTACATCGTTGCTTATCTTGATAGAGCTGAGTTAATAATGTCAATTATTGTTTTAAAATAATTAGACTTTTCGATTCAATGGTAGCAAAACTGATGTGCGTTGTCAAGCGCTGATTAAGTTGTACAAAATGTGCTTGGCAACCTTATCGCTCTGATTTTGTACCGATACAGAGTGTACAGTAATGCAGGGGAGAGTAATCGTCATCTAAGGTTTTACCATTTCCAACGGAAGTTCCTTCCCTTAGATCGTGCCTTGCTGCTTATTGTTTAGGTTGCCGTTAAAGAAC
The DNA here is from genome assembly GCA_036898135.1 of Oncomelania hupensis. Classification (NCBI taxonomy): domain Eukaryota; kingdom Metazoa; phylum Mollusca; class Gastropoda; order Littorinimorpha; family Pomatiopsidae; genus Oncomelania; species Oncomelania hupensis. The sequence goes on along the minus strand of CM072520.1, from coordinate 35,685,203 downwards.
TAAACGAGTTTTCGTGTATTAATTTGTAGTTGTTTTTTGTTTTTTTTCTTCGCGACAAGTGTTTACATTAATAATAATAATAATAATAATAATAATAATAATAATAATAATAATTATTATAATAATAATAATAATATAATAATAAAAATAATAATAATAATAATAATAATAATAATAATATTATTATTATTATTATTATTATTATTATTATTATTATTATTATTATTATTATTATTATTATTATTATTATTATTATTATTACTATTACTATTATTATTGACAAACTGAAGTGAGAACAGTGCAGACAACTGTAAGTAAGCTATTTTATGATATATTTAAACTTTAAAATTTACCACTGCAATAAAAAAAAAAAAAAAAAAAAAAAGCAGCAGCATCTCTTGGTGATTACTTTTTTTGTTATTCCTCAGACTTTTTTGTAAAAAAAAAAATTGTGCACGTGTATATACATATTTTGATGGCATTGAGCAAAACATATATATGTTATTACTAGTTAGCTAACCACAATTCTCTCAGGTGTGCCACCCTTCGATTCCAAAATTATGCTCCAACTTCAAAAGTAACTCGGCGTGATATACTTTTGTGCATTTTTAAATATTCTCAGGATGTTTGCTTTGAAATAAACTTCATATCAGGAAATTCTGTCCACTTTGATGTCAATGTATCCAACTCCCTTACAGGATTTTGACCAAACTTCGTAGGAAAATCACGATCATTTACTAAGTAGATTCAAATACTTGTTAGTTTGCAGATAATTAAACTAATGGCCAAATCGGTTTCGTGTGTTTGTGTATGTGTGCGTGTGTGTGTGTGTGTGTGTGCGCGTGCGTGGGTGTGGGTGGGTGTGTGTGTGTGTGTGTGTGTGTGTACTTGTCTTTTGGTTTTTTTGCGGACATCTGCAAGAAAAAGTTACACACTCTGCGGACTTTGTTTTTATGCGGACGTCCGTAAAATTTTTCCCGTGAAGACACGATTTCTCGACATGCCAGAATAAATTTGTCCGCATAATTTCAATTTGCAAAATTTCTACACGTGCCTAAATTCAGCGTGTGTAAAACCGACGATTGAAGTTGATACACTCAGGTGGCGCACTCATAACAAGTTTTTCTCGTTCATGACGTCACTTAACTTATGATTTGCGAACGAGGCTGCTACCATTTTGAGCACGAGGCGGTGATTGATGGAAACTTCAGTAAGACCCCATACACAAATGAGGAGTTTGGGGAAAGTTTTCAAGAAAAAGAGATAGGTGACTGGCACAGCGAAGAAAATAGTAGATTGATAGATTATTAGGAACGAGAAAGAACAAATGAGAATGACAGAAACATAGGTAATTTATAGCACTAAATTTCCACAAAGTTGGATACTATTTATACAGAAAACCCCTGCACCCCACAATTAAAGGATTTTTAAAATAACGCAATGTAAAGGTTTCCTTAAAGATGGTAGCATAGTTATTAGCCATGCCAACAACTATGGCTATGTTTAACATTATTTTCTGTATTAAAAGGTTCGCATGTTTCGCAAGCATATAGGAAGATGGAGATGACAAGCGAGCGCAGCAGCCTTACCTTGGAATGTAGATTGATGGTCCTGTCTTTCTAAATTGGCTTCAATCTCACCAGGGCAGCAGTTGTTTGTGCATGGGGATGGGGTGCTACAGAAGACGTCTGGGCATTTCCAATACCCAGCACATCACCATCGACGAAGTCCGACAGACCATCACACAAGCCATTGGATAACACGATGACCTGCTCACAGTGGTAAAAAAACGGAAACTCCGATGGTGTGGCCACGTCACCAGATCATCAGGTCTTGCAAAGACCATCCTGTAAGGCACAGTGCAAGGAGGTAGAAGAAGAGGGAGACCGAAAAAGAGGTTGGAGGACAACATTCGAGAATGGCCTGGTTTGACACTGAGCGAAACAATCAGGGTTGCTGCAGAAAGAGAAAGATGGGGTACGCTGGTTAAACGATCATCTGTGGTGCCCCTACGACCTCCGAGTTACGGGATAAGATAGAAGATAGATAGATCAAAAGATGCTAGAAAATATTTTAACATTTTGATGTCTGATGATCAAATGCCTAATTGTTGCACAAAATGGGAATAAAAGCTTCACTTTAAGGTTGACTGGAAGAAAACACTTTAATTATGAAAGAAATAAAAGAAGTAAAACTTAAATGGTTTGAAGTTAGATTAGTCCATCGTACATTATTGCCACTAGTCCATTCAAGTCAAGTCAAGTCAAAGTCAAATAATTTAATTGCCAAGATAAAACACAAGGAATGTCTCAGAATCAAGATAAAACGCACGCACACACACACACACACACACACACACACACCCACACACACACACACGCAGACACACACACACTCCATTGGATTACGTCCATCGTATTATTGCCACTAGTCCATCGTATCATTTCGACTAGCGTTGTTCTAAAAATTATAGGCATTGTGCCTGGCTATCGTTGTTCTTTTGTGAAGAACATCGTGAGTGTATACAACACTTGTTGTTTTTTATTGTAAGCATGTGCCACACTTTTGGAATACTTTCAGAGATGTGCTGGTTGATTGTGGTATAATTAACGAGATGTTACACAACCTTCTTAACCCTGCTATATATAATACTTGTAGAAACATTCTTTATTTATAAATGTAATACAACAAAGTTTTGCCTAAAATTTGTACATTTAAACGATATCTAAAAATAAAATATGAAGTTGACAAATATAATGCATTCTTAACAATAAAAAGTGATAAATGTAATGGTATGTGGAATACTTGGAAAGTCCTTGTTGGTGATTTGTAAACTGTTATTGTCCAAGTTCTCTTCGTGTAAATGAGGAGTGTAATGTTATTGTCCAAAGTTCCTTCTGTAAATGAGGAAAGTGGAATGTCTGGTATCTGGAGACCTGGTTAGAAAACAGCCACTTAAATATTATTCTTAGATTAATATAGTATTTGTGAATTGAACAAAATTGTATCACAGATAGGAACGGGACAGAGGAATTCGACGGGATGTTTGGTGGAAGTTAGGAAGTGATTTGTTTTTGGTTGTTATAATGCGTTTTCTTGTGAATATATTCTACGATTTAAAAAAAAAGTTTATTCTTTCATCATCGTCAGGTAACACTATTCATTTAACCTTATACAGCAGTGATAATATTGCACACTCAAATAAAAGGAGATGTATAGAAATAGGTCCTTTACATGCACAAGTTAAATCCTTTTTAGTTCAATTTAAATTCAATAATTTTTGTAACCTCTGTTCACATATTTGATTTTAGGTCATACAGTCATTCTCACGCATGAACACAAACATAATTATAACCAAATCTAACAACGTTGATCTATAACCAAATCTAACAAAGTTGAACTATAACCAAATCTAGCAAAGTTAAACTATAATCATAAAAAGTAACAATACTACAAAAGTTTGCGAAATGCAGAAATGTAAATTTATAAGCACATTATTTATTATTTCCAGACTATGCAACAAAATGTCAATGGATTCTTGGCTATATAGCCTACATTGACAATATTTTATTTATATAACATAACTAAAATAGGACATTTCTGTAAAGTATGTTTGGTTTAAACAAATGTTTCATTCGAAGAAAGCACGTAATAACGAACAAGCTATGATTTAGGGTTAAGAATCTTACATAAGCCCATGCATAATATATGTTTAAACAGATATTGGTTGTAAAAAAAACACAACATATATGGTGATCCATGAATTTACTCTTAGTTTATTAACTAGTCCACATAAAGGTTTTGGAAAGAATATTTTAAAATATGTGTATACAAGTTTCAAGTTTAAGTTTGAAGTTTATTCAAGGCTCTAGCCTCCGCTAGGCTTTGAACCATTTCAAACAAACTTCAGAGACATTGCAAAGTAAGTGGAACATAAAATAAAATAGAGCACATCATTCCATGCATTCAATGCAAAAAAATACAATAAAAATAATAGACACATATAAATAATCTGGAAATTCTGGCAGGCATATACGTACACAATTTATTATATAAAAGAGGAAAACAATGTTCTTCAAGGCAATCATACTATTTGAACAGTGACAAAATAATATAAATAAATCGACAAAAACGTTTTATCTTCTTAAAAGAATTTGTGTTCATTAGGTCATTAGGTTTATGTACATTTAGACGGTGGTATAATAATTTGGAAGGAAGACTTTACGGTTCTTTTTGTCTTTTAATAACGGAATATTACGAGAAAAAATATAATGGAGCTCATCGCTGATTTCGTTTATATTATACAATGTGCAGATTCTCTCTTCCCCAGAAACACCGCAGTATTATAGTTGCCGCACTGGCAATTTATTACAACATAATCTCAATTTTATAAAGTTTCCCTGCAAATTGTTGATGGGGGTAGAGCAATCTCCAACGTCCGTTTTGCCGATGACATTGATGGATTGGCTGGAGAGGAACAAGAACTTGAACAGCTGGTACACAGGCTTGACATCACCTCCAAAGCCTTAGAAATGGAAATAAGTGCAGAGAAGACCTAAATGATGACAACAACACCAATGGCATCAACAAGGATATTAAAGTCCAAGGTCAATACCTCAACACGGTGCATAGCTTAAAATATTTAGGAAAAATTGTATCAGACAATGGGTCTCGACAGGAAGTCCTTTCCAGGATCGCACAAACAACTGCTGCCCTGACAAAGTTGAAGCCCATTTGTAAAAACAGGACCATCAGTCTACATTCCAAGGTAAGGCTGCCGCGCTCCCTTGTCATATCATCTCCATCTACATATACGCTTGCAAAACATGGACCCTCACAGCAGATCTACAACGAAGAATACAAAGCATGGAGATGAGGTGCTACAGAAGACTTCTGGGCATTTCCAATACCCAGCACATCGCCAACAGTGAAGTCCGACAGACCATCACACAAGCCATTGGACAAAACGATGACATGCTCACAGTGGTGAAGAAACGGAAACTCCGATGGTTTGGATACGTCACCAGAGCATCAGGTCTTGCAAAGACCATCCTGCAAGGCACGGTGCCAGAAGGCAGAAGAAGAGGGAGACAGAAAACAGGTGGGATGACAACATTCAACAATGGACTGGCTTGACACTGAGCGAAGACTTGAAGGTTGCTGAGGACAGAGAAAGATGGAGCACACTGGTTAAACGATCATCAGTGGTGCCCAACGACTTTTGAGTTACGCGATAGGATAGGTAGGATAGGATAGGATAGACATTTTATTCGATAAACATGTAAGTTGGTTTTTTTAATGTTTGAACAATTTATAGATTATACATATCTTATTATTAACCACATAACGCTGCCAAGACTGAACAAACTGATCTTCTAATTTCTGTTTAATTAAACATTTAAATTGATCTACTGAGAAAAAGCCCAGTTAACCTCTAATATCAAGCCTAAAATAAGACATACCAAGTTCGTCTAGGGTTGAACGCACCTTTTCAAGTCATGGTGATTTGTAAAGAATATTATTATAATGAACCTGGCATAAATGTAGCATGAGCACTGAGATTTTACATGATCCGTTTACAAAGAATTCATTACAAAGTTTGTACCAGAAGCTAAGCAGTCTACATTTGGCATACAATGACACAGGGAAGTGAGCGACTTCGTCAAAAATAACACAAGAAGGTGTGCACGGTTTCACATTTACCATAAGCTTGAGAATTTAAGATGTAATTTGTCACAAACAGTTAAATTTTCAAAACTTCAAGCTTCATTGCCGTATAAAATGACAGGTACTACACATATATTAAACATATCTATTTATAAATTTTCTACGTTTCTTTAACATTGAAAAAATTGCTCTACTGGCAGAATTATACTGAGATGCAATTGATTTATTAAACTTGCCATCATAATTGAAAATACCACCTAAATATTTATTATCCCACACGATGTCAACCATCTCACCATTAAATGAGAATTTGGGTAAGTTACTAATTTTTCCACGTTAAAACATAGTTATTTTCGTATTACCAACATTGACGCTCAGCCCAAACATTGCACAATAAATACTTAGCACATCCAGGGCTCGCTGAATGTCCTCAGCGGACTCTGCCAAAATAGCGGCATCATCGGTGAACAGCAAAAGGAAAAGGTGAACATAATGGACGATGTCAGCAAAGTTAAAATCCTCAGCTAAGCATTTAGGCAGATCTATCTAAATCACTAAGGTGTTGGGCAAGAAATACTTTGCAAAAGGTCGTTTATTGGAATCTTTAGAAACCCTCCAAATTCTCTACGATTTTAACTATGGCGAAGGCAGTAGTCTTCGGAAATAAGAACAACGTAGAACATCAAAGTGATAAGCCTACATCACTGGCACATACAGTGAGAAGAGAATCCACTTCAATTGACGTCCGTGGGTTGGACATCTTCTGAATCCATCACCTGTTGTTTTTGCTCTCTCTTCATCCTTCTCACCTCTGCTGGGGACACGTACAGATCCTCAATACTGCAGGCCACTGCACAAACACACACAATGAGAGAGAGAGAGAGGGAGAGAGAGAGAGAGAGAGAGAGAGAGAGAGAGAGAGAGAGAGAGAGAGAGAGAGAGGAGCACACATGGAAATTGCAATCAATAGCATGAAAAGTTGATAACTCTCACAAGCAAACTGAAGGCTTCATCATCAACACAAACTGGGAATCATCTTGACATACACATCTAATTTTACCTTCGTTAATATTAACTTGATCGAATCAAGGAGACTGCAGGTCATCACCTTTGATTAGATATTCCAACCCTTCTTCACCCACCACCATCCCCACCCTATCCTTTTCTCTGTCTCTCTCTATTCCCCCCCCCCTCTCTCTTCCTCCTTCACTATGTCTCTCTCTCTCTCTCCTCTCTCTCTCTCTCTCTCTCGTTCTCTTTCTATCTCTCTGTTTTGTCTCTCTTTTCTCCCTCTCTCCCCCTCTCAAATAACAGTAAACATGGTGTGCCATAAGAACAGGTTTACCAGAAACTCTCATCAGAGTTTTTATGAGAAAACAAACAGTAAAACTCTTAGTCATACGAAAAACAGTTCCCCCCCTCCCCCTTCCCCTCACGATCCACCGCCTCCCCCACAAATGTTGCCAGAAAATGATGGCAAATCCATAGCAGAGGCATAACCAAGCATACTGGGTCCTCGTTAGCACAGCGGTATTCGATTCTCTAAGCACAGCGGTAGTAGATCCTTGATGGCACAACGGTAGCGACCCTGTGTTCTATCTATATGTACAATACATAGGCAGCTTAACGCTATCTACCGCTTGTTTCTTTCTGTTAAACTTAATCACTTTTATATAGCGCTTTTCCAGCTTAAGATCTGCCGACAAATGATCTAGCTCAAGCCGCCCGAGGCGCCCATTTGCAATCTTTGGGCGCATAGTCTGACGCCCAGACGACTGACCACCATCCTGGGCGACCGGGGATGGGGAGAAGGGACCTAGTGCGTGCTGGGTGTATTTGTGTAGCCGGCACTCCCCCGTCTAGGACATGAGCGTCAGGATCTTTAAGGTCCGTGCGATGGAATGCGTGCGTGCACAGATTAGACCTCGGTTTATACTCTCATCCGCACCCCCGTTGGGGTGCCGGAGGTTTCAGTATAAATAGTATCCCCACTTTCTGGAAATTTAGTGCTTTAAATTCCCACTGTTGCTGTCTTTCTCATTTGCTCTTTCTCATTCCTGTTGTGTTCTATCAATCTGCTATACTATCTTCTTCGCTAGACCAGTCACCTACCTTTTTTCTTGAAAACTCTTCCGGGACAAGACTCTTTATTTGCGTATGAGGTCTGTTGGGTCAGCTTGGGAATATTGGACGCTCTCTGCCAGGTGGTCACTATGGCTTCCTATGATGTTATTATTTAGCAATGTAGGCATTTTATATGTATGTGTTTTGTTGATATTTTATAATGTTTGTATTCTATTTTTGATTTTGTAAACGGGGGTTCGATAAATTAGAGTACAGCCTCAGCGTCCCCTGCGTGGGATGTCTTTATTGTAAAGTGACTGGCTGGTGGAGAGCTTTCAGTTTTACCACTAGGGTTGTTTCAGCAGCAGATCTTTTATGCAGATCAGGGGTTGTCCGGTCCTGATTTGGCTCGGAAGAGTCCGCTGGACCTAAAGCAATAATCATGTAATGTAATGTAATGTAATGTAATGTAATGTACTCTCATCCGCTTTGCTATCGAGTACCACTGTCTGCGGGTTATGGACCCTTGTAGGAAAAAACTCTTAAGCTCCCTCCTCCTCCTCCCCACCCCTCCCTCACCCCCTCCCCCCCCCCCAAAAAAAAAAAACTACTCCGGCGCACCAATCAAGTAAAATGGATCACAGGGGTAGCATTATTATGTAACATAATTATTTAGAGCTGTACTTGGTTAATGCGCCTGTATCCCAAAAACACCAAACGAACAAACAATACCTTGTTCCGCAACAGCTGGCCGGCTCGTTCTGAACAATTTAGACACACAGAAAAGGTTAATTGTTATATAATCGAGCCGTTACAGATATATATATCTTCCTGTACGAAATGTAACCATTGAATGCACTGTGCAAGCACACACACATATACATACACATACGCACACCCACACACACACACACACAAACACACACGCACACACCCACAAACATACCCCTCCCCTCCACCCGCACACACACACAAGCCATCCTTGGTACACTGGCCCTTTTACAATGACATGCATTGTTTTGCAGGGTTGATATAATCATGTTAAGCGATTACCCCTCTTTTGGGATCAAAAGTGGTCAACATAATATCATTTATTTTGTATTTATTTACTTGTTGTTGTTTTTTTTGTTGTTGTTGTAAGTTTTAAACGATTTAATGACTCCATAGCATAAAAAAGTAAAACACTAAATGAAAAAAAAAGAAATTAAAACAATTTTTATTTGTCAAAAGTAAAGTTTTGATGTAAATCGCCAAACAAACAACAACAACACAATCATTCCTATATGTATCAATTAACAGTATCAAGACTACAATAAAACAAGAAATGAAAAACTTTGGTCTTATTCACCACTAACGACACACTACTGTTGCAAGCCCAGTGGAATATAGAGTTAAACAGTACGCCAGTTTGAAGTACTTTCCACTTATCTAAATAATTCACTCTTTGTTGCTTTTTAAAAATTCATGATGAGGAAGCCGAAAGTGGGAATTTTGCTCTTTCTATTTCGGGAAAACGTCACCTGTGAAAATTTCGTGTATTTGATTTCTTAGAAAGAGGACACGTTCCCTCTATATTTATAATAACGTATTTTAAAAATAATCATTTATTTTGAAAAAAAAAAAGAAAAGAAAAGAAAAAGATCTTCTCACAGGGAGTTGATGCCTACCGAAAAATCAACAATGACATCCGAGAACGCATGCACACAGCAGAGGAGAACTGGATAGAAGATCAATGCCAGGAAATAGAGAACAGTCTGAACAAGAACAACAGCAAAAAGGCCTACCAGACTGTGAAGCGGCTGACATGTGTTAAACAGCCCAAAGTCTCCACGATCCAAAGCAAGTCTGGCATATGCCTTAATGAAGAACAAGAAGTCTTGGATAGATGGACAGAGTACTGCTCTGACCTTTTACAACCAAACACCAAACGGAGACCCATCAGTTCTAGCATGTCCCAAGAAGAGAGAAGAAAAAATCCTCCCAATTCTCCAAGAAGAAGTTGAGGTAGCAGTGCAATCGCTGAAGAAATGGCAGTCAGCGGTAGTGGACAACATACCCGTAGAATTGCTTCAAGTAGGAGGAGAAGCGATGATTGACGCCCTCACTATTACCTGTAACAAGATCTGGTAGAGTGGGGAGTGGCAAAACCATGGACCCAGCCGTTTGTCATCACTCTTTCCAAAAAAAATAACATTCAGGAGTGTGAAAATTACCGATCCATCAGCCTCATCAGCCAGCCCAGCAAGGTCTTCCTAAAAATAATACTCAACAGATTGAAACCCCAAGCTGAACAAATCATAGCTGAAGAACAAGCAGGATTCGGGGCTGGGCAGAGTACCACTGAACAGATTTTCAACCTCAGATTAATCTGCGAGAAATACCTACAGCACCAACAATATCTATATCATGTGTTCGTAGACTTCAAGAAAGCGTTTGACCGAGTCTGGCATGCAGCTCTGTGGGCAACCATGAGAGTGTACAACATCAGCCATAACATTATTGAAGTCATCAAAAGCCTGTATGACAAGGCTACCAGTCCAGTCATCCATAACAGCGCCATTAGAAAATGGTTCATAACCACAATCGGTGTGCGTCAAGGATGCCAACCCTCTGCAACACTCTTCAACATCTTCCTAGAGCGCATCATGTCAGATGCCCTTGCAGATCACGAAGGCACAGTCAGCATAGTGGGTAGAGCAATCTCCAATCTTCGTTTTGTGAATGGCATTGATGGATTGGCTGGAGAGGAACAAGAACTTGAACAGCTGGTACAGAGTCAAGACACCGCCCCCAGAGCCTATGGAATGCAAATAAGTGCAGAGAGTACAACACCAATGGCATCAACACGGACATCAAAGTCCAGGGCCAAGCCCTCAACACAGTGCATAGCTTCAAATATTTAGGAGCCATTGCATCAGACAATGGGTCCCGACAGGAAGTCCTCTACAGGATCGCACAAACAACTGCTGCCCTGGCAAGATTGAAGCCAATTTGGAAAGACAAGACAATCAATCTACATTCCAAGGTAAGGCTGCTGCGCTCCCTTGTCTTCTCCGTCTTCCTATACGCTCGCGAGTCATGGACCCGCACAGCAGATCTCCAACGAAGAATACAAAGCATGGAGATGAGGTGCTAAAGAAGACTTCTGGGCATTTCCTATACCCAGCACATCACCAATGACGAAGTCCGAAAGACCATCACATATGCCATTGGACAACACGATGACCTGCTCACAGTGGTGAAAAAACGGAAACTCCGATGGTATGGCCACGTCACCAGATCATCAGGCCTTGCAAAGACTATCATGCAAGGCACGGTGCAAAGAGGCAGAAGAAGAGGGGGACAGAAAAAGAGGTGGAAGGGCAACATTCGAGAATGGACTGGCTTGACACTGAGTAAGCCATGAGGGTTGCTGAGGACAGAGTAATATGGAGTACGCTCGTTAAACGATCATCTGTGGTGTCCCAACGACCTCCGAGTTATGGGATAGGATAGGATAGGATAGGCCGTAAACAGCACACAGCAAATTACCCTTATCAAAATTACGATTTTGATATACATCGATACATTTATTTGTTTATGCTTATAAATAACGTCAAGGCTTAATTAATAATTATTTATTTTCGAAAGCGCTAAACCAAGCTTAAAGCGTGTTTAAAGCACTAGCATGAATACACCCACACATATATTCGCAAGGATAAATATTTAAAACATCTAAAACCAGCTCCTAAAGAAAGAAAGAAAGAAAGAAAGAAAGAAAGAAAGAAAGAAAGAAAGAAAGAAAGAAAGAGAAAAAAAAGAGAACACAAATGTATTTTTTAATATTTTAAATACTTGCCTTTTCTCGGCACCTGCAAAATATAAAATAAAAAGATACTCAAAGGTAAAAATAGCATTATTTACATTTACGCAGAAATAACAACCAATACATTTCAGGCACGGGTGATTATGATGGTAGTCTACGTCACTACTGAATCCACCTTAGCTGAAGTCCATTGTTTTATCCATGATACATAGGGCAGCTGCAGCCTAGTATTTGATCTCTGATACATAGGGCAGCTGCAGCCTAGTGTTTTATCTATGATACATAGGGCAGCTGTAGCCTAGTGTTTTATCTATGATACATAGGGCAGCTGCAGCCCAGTGTTTTATCTATGATACATATGTCAGCTGCAGCCTAGTATTTGATCTCTGATACATAGGGCAGCTGTAGCCATGTGTTTTATCTATGATACATAGGGCAGCTGCAGCCCAGTGTTTTATCTATGATACATATGTCAGCTGCAGCCTAGTATTTGATCTCTGATACATAGGGCAGCTGCAGCCTAGTGTTTTATCTATGATACATAGTGCAACTGTAGCCTAGTGTTTTATAAGATACATGGACATAGGGCAGCTGCAGCCCTGTGTTTGGTCTATGATACATAGGGCAGCTGAAGCTTAGTGTTTTATCCATGATACATAATGCATCTGCAGCCCTATGTTTGATCCAAGATACATAGGGCAGCTGCAGCCCTGTGTTTGGTCTATGATACATAGGGCAGCTGAAGCTTAGTGTTTTATCCATGATACATAATGCATCTGCAGCCCTATGTTTGATCCAAGATACATAGGGCAGCTGCAGCCATGTGTTTGATCTATGATACATAGTGCAGCTGCAGCCATGTGTTTGATCTATGATACATAGGGCAGCTGCAGCCATGTGTTTGATCTATGATACATAGTGCAGCTGCAGCCATGTGTTTGATCTATGATACATAGTGCAGCTGCAGCCTAGTGTTTGATCTATGATACATAGTGCAGCTGCAGCCATGTGTTTGATCTATGATACATAGGGCAGCTGCAGCCATGTGTTTGATCTATGATACATAGTGCAGCTGCAGCCTAGTGTTTGATCTATGATACATAGTGCAACTGCAGCCTTGTGTTTGATCTATGATACATAGGGCAGCTGTAGCCTAGTGTTTGATCTATGATACATAGTGCAGCTGCAGCCTAGTGTTTGATCTATGATACATAGGGCAGCTGTAGCCTAGTGTTTGATCTATGATACATAGGGCAGCTGTAGCCTAGTGTTTGATCTATGATACATAGTGCAGCTGCAGCCTAGTGTTTGATCTATGATACATAGTGCAGCTGCAGCCTAGTGTTTGATCTATGATACATAGTGCAGCTGCAGCCCTGTGTTTTATCTATAATACATAGGGCAGCTGCAGCCATGTGTTTGATCTATGATACATAGGGCAGCTGTAGCCTAGTGTTTGATCTATGATACATAGGGCAGCTGCAGCCATGTGTTTGATCTATGATACATAGGGCAGCTGCAGCCAAGTGTTTTATCTATGATACATAGTGCAGCTGCAGCCTAGTGTTTGATCTATGATACATAGTGCAGCTGCAGCCATGTGTTTGATCTATGATACATAGGGCAGCTGCAGCCATGTGTTTGATCTATGATACATAGTGCAGCTGCAGCCCTGGGTTTTATTGTTTTGTAGCATATAGGTGACTACTGGACCGGTTTATACTGACACCAGCGGGCCAGTTGTTGGTAAAGGGGAAAATAATATGATCACACGTTGACCAATCCGGGATTCGAACCAGCGACCTTTCGGCTACTAGCAAGACGCTCTTACCAACTGAGCTACCCGGCCCCTCTATCCCTGTGTTTTATCTACAGTGAGCAGTATTCATAACTTTGAACATTGTTGTTGAAAAGAAACTCCCTATTGACCATTGCTGTTAACGTGTGTAACTAGTACTGTATTTGCATGACACAACAACGTATTGCCATTTATACTGTGTGTGGTAGAATGTAAATGCTGATATGTAATGTCATCTCACAGTGACGAGAGCAACCTATCATGGCCTGACACATGACCCTTAGTCCTAATTTCGTCTGTCGGCTGAGCCCGCTCTTGAGTAAAATACCATATCGTATCGCATCGTATCACAATCGCATCGTATCGTGTCGTACTGAATAGCATTGCATTCTGTTCGGTATGAAATTCAGTGATTCTATTCCGTTCTATTCTACCTTAATGTACTCTACTGGTTACCTCGGAGGCAGACGTGATACAGAAGAACGGTGAGAGCGGTCATCACTAGGAAAATGGACACCAAGTAGGTCACAGCTGTGAAGAATTTCATCCTTCTTTCCATTGCGTATGCGTCGGCTGCAAAGGACAGGACGTCAGAAATAATTAAAACCTGCATGAAGTTTGACAATGAATCTTTCGTTATTATCGTTAGTTGGGGAGCAGTTTGGTAAATTGCAATCTCCCCCCCCCCCTCTAGCACTCCCTGCCTTACTCACTCATCCATCCTCATGTGTTCTGATAAATGCTGGGTGATCCTGCGCAAAACTTTGGTTTTGTAAGTAAATTATTGTTTGTGGGTCAGTACACAAAAATAAGACATAAGTTCTTGGCGGTGAGTGTGGGTGTGTGTGTGTGTGTGTGTGTGTGTGCGGGTGGGTGGGTGGGTGGGTGGGTGTGCACTTGAATAAACGCACAAATGGGTAGCAGACCTTGTCTTTCTTAGTAACAAATGGGTTTATTTGCTTGGAACCCACTTTTTTCCAGGACGCCACTTTTGTCTAAGTGCGCGGGAGTGCTCTTTTAGTGCATGGGAGTGCAGTTGTAGTGCATGAGAGTGTTTTAAGTACACAGAAGTGCTCTATCGGAGACATTTTGAAGAAAAAATTCGACCTATTTAGTCGCCTATACAGTAGGAGAATAAACTAGGTCAACTTTTTGGACAAGGGTTCGGGTAAGGGTTAGTTGTAGATCTATCCCTAGCCCTTGCCCTAACCCTTTTCTCTACAAAAATCACTTTCCGATTCCTACATTCTTAAACAAACCCAGTTGTGATGTATTGCAAATATGTGTGGGTATGTGTGTGTGTGTGTGTTTTCTGAAGTATTTGTACTAATTGTAACATGTCGAGCATTGCGACAGAGATAGGTTTGGAATTAGTTTTACAAGGTGCATGTGATATGATGCAATTGGTTAGCTGTATATTCTTAAATGTGTATATGGTTTTAAGCTGTGATTCTACGCCTGTTGTAATTCCTTTTGAAATATTAAAGACGCATTGTATTGTTTTGTATTATGAATCCAAAACGGAAATCCTCGTTCCCTATACATTACACCCCTATATGTTTTCCTGTAGATCCGAATCAAATTCCGATCTGAGTGCAAAGGTGGTTATTGGCCTGTTTGTGTTTATGAGTTAACATCTATCTGTCTGTCTGCTTGTCTGGCAAACCTGTTTGTGTATCTGATCTGTCTAAGGAACGTACCTTCCTTTTTCTCATGTAGATCGGAACTAGGCGCAGAGGTAGAATAGGTTTGAACCTCTCTCTCTTCATTCTTTTGGTTGCCTGTCCTGGACGAACGGCTCGTCTCTGCAGGTTCTTGTGTTGTGCTGGTGGCATTGAGGCACTCTGAAAGCAATGGGGAAGACCACAATCCACATTCTTTGGACCCAGATTCAAGACGCGCAAAGTTGAAGGAAAACGTGTTCACACTGCGGCAGTAGTCGACTTAATGTAATGACTCTTTAGACAGTGTTTCTCAGGTTCCCCTCCACCTTTCCCCACCCTTCCACTGCTCCTTCCATCCCTCACCAACCCTTGTTTTGTTTTGTTTCGGCGACATTTTTAATTAAAACAACACAAATAAAGGTTAAGCTGCGTTAATGATGAGTTAGTACATTGGGCTGTGCATGTACTATGATAGCACTGATAGTGAACAAACAATCATTCAATCTATTAAACAAACTATCCATCCTTCAATTCATCCATACGCCCATCAATCAATCAAGCAATCATTTTAAAATCTCGCAAAGACGAAGATGAACAGGGTAAGGGTAAGGGAATGGATGTTGGAGGGTAGGGGATAGCATGCAGTTGTTTCCCTTTGTAAAAAGGAAGCCTGCTGCTTTTGTTCCAAGACTTTAAGCATAATACTTTCAATGATATTTGAAAGAAAACGGACAGTCAACTGGTTATGATTTTGTAGAGAGAAAAAAACAACAACACGGTTTGATATGAATACTAGATTGTGTTGTTGTTGTATTAATTTTTATTCATTAGATTAACATAAGTTGTACTGATAACTATAGGTAATGATATATAGACAGTCAAAACATCTCCTGCACCCACTTGTATATATTTTTATATATTATTTATTACTCTCCAAATGTTCGCCCCTCATGCAGTTTTTAATTATATAATATCCATTCAACTTTCAGTTTCATCTCGATGGATAATTAATATGACGAAACATGTGATAAATCGGGAGGAAGGGAGGATGTGTCTGCTGGTATTCATGATGCAGTTTACTCAGTGGATAAGCCCTCCAAGCTGTAGATAAATCTCTACCCTTCCGGTCGGCGTAAATTACATTATATTACATGATTATTGCTTTAGGTCCAGCGGACTCTTTCGAGCCAAATCAGGACCGGACAACCCCTGATCCGCATAAAAGATCTGCTGAAACAACTCTAGTGGTAAAACTGAAAGCTTTCCACCAGCCAGTCACTTTACAATAAAGACATCCCACGCAGGGGACGCTGAGGCTGTACTCTAATTTATCGAACCCCCGTTTACAAAAACAAAATAGAATACAAACATCATTATAAAATATCAACAAAACACATACATATAAAATGCCTACATTGCTACATAATAACATCATAGGAAGCCATAGTGACCACCTGGCAGAAAGCGTCCAATATTCCCAAGCTGATCCAACAGACCTCATACACAAATAAGGAGTCTTGTCCCTGAAGAGTTTTCAAGAAAAAAGGTAGATGACTGGTCTAGCGAAGAAGAAGATAGTATAGCAGATTGATAGGACAGAGCAGGAATGAGAAAGAGCAAATGAGAAAGACAGCGACAGTGGGAATTTAAAGCACAAATTTCCAGAAAGTGGGGATACTATTTATACTGAAACCCCCGGCACCCCAACGGGGGTTCGGCGTAAATAAGCTTAACACCCCATGAAGACAAGTAAAACAGAATGAATACAATACAGCAGTTGAAAAGTCTGTCTATGCCTGTATTTCACTAAAACATTTCGTCAGCAGGCACCAGTCAGCAGTTACAATCCACATGAGGTAATGCGTTTACTGACCTGGCTTGTTGCAAAATGCGCCGGCGATTCCTTTGGCTTCGACACACCAAGATGCACATTCAGCCTCTTCTGAAGAATTCGAAATGTTAAGTATGAAGATGAATTTGTCGTTTTTTTTCCAACACCCGCACCGCAAGGTTGGCGCTGGGCACCTTCCATTATTTACATTGATAACGCACTCTACTGACAAAGGATCACGATTTTTCCAAACAATGAAAGTGAAATCTGAAGAATTCTTTACAGGGCACTCCGAGATGTTGAGTTCAAAACTAAGAGAGTTGGGTTTTGGCGGATCGTATTTTTCGAATTGAGCACCTGAAAGCCACCACCATCATCATCATCATCATCATCATCATCATCATCATCATCATCATCATCATCATCATCATCATCATCATCACCATCATCATCATCATCATCATCATCATCACCACCATCAACATTAATAACATCAGCAACAACAACAGTATCGTCGTTGTCATCATTATCAACCACAACAACAGTATCGTCGTCATCATCATCATCACCTTCATCATCATTAACAATGTAACGGATGGAATTTGATGGGTGCCTGTTTATACTAACTAACTGAATGCAAAATAGGGCCTATATCTCACTCCTAAATCAAAATAAAGTGTGCATGTAAGAATCTCTGTTAACTATCACCCCCACAAATTCACAGATTCTCACTAACACAAGCAAACACCGACACAAATATAAGATTTACACTCTCAGTACTTTATAGAACTAAACAATAATAATTTACACAAATCTTTCACATCACATGTATCAGGTTACGAGTTTACGAGTCACAAGTTTACGAGTCCCCCAGCTGGCATTTTCATGTCCCGAGCCAAAACCAAAACAAACTTGTTACCTGTGGTAACCGTAGGGTGTTGTGCACAAATAGTCGAGTAGAGGGCGTTTGTAAACAGGCAGATAAGCACGGCTGTTTATCTGTCTGAGGTAGCAGTGATTTCTTCTTAATGGCGTAGAAGTATTGCTGACAGCCGATGTCACAAGTTGTGGTTCGCTCCCCTTGGTAGCGACGATCACCCTGTGTCCCCAGAAATCCGGCCTCACGATTTGCCTTTTTCCCGTTGCACGACGATTGTTTGATTGATTGATTAATTGTTGCTTTAGGTCCAGCGGACTCCCCCGAGCCAAATCAGGACCGGACAACCCCCGATCCGCATAAAAGATCTGCTGAAACAACCCTAGTGGGAAAATTGAATACCCTCCACCGGCCAGTCACTTTACAATAAAGACATCCCACGCAGGGGACGGCTGAGGCTTTACCCCAACTACTCGAACCACAAACATCATTATAAATCATCAACAAAACACATACATATAAAATGCCTATATTGCTAAATAATAACATCATAGGAAGCCCTAGTGACCACCCGGCAGAAAGCGTCCAACACTCCCAAGCTGATCCAACAGACCTCATACACAAACAAGGAGTCTTGTCCAAGAAGAGTTTTCAAGAAAAAAGGTAGGTCATTGATCTAGCGAAGAAGAAGATAGTATAGCAGAGTGATAGGACAGATCAGGAATGGGAAAGAGCAAATGAGGAAGACAGCGACAGTGGAAATGTAAAGCACTAAATTTCCAGAAAGTGGGGATACTATTTATACTAAAAACCCCGGCACTCCAACGGGGGTACTGTTGCCGCAGTGAATCGGTCTTGCCTACAAAGTCAAGACAGGTTTTCAACTGGGGCTTTCCTTTTTCCCTTTATAGGTTAGAACAATCTACAGTGGCAAGATTGCTCATGACCCCAAGGGGATGCACGACGATAACCTTGTATGTCCAGATATACGAAGCTAACCAGCCTTCCCTAGGCAGCTAAAACAATACAATCATATTAATCGTCTTTATTTCATCCTTGCTCATCTCCCTTAGTTTCTTCACTCCTTCAATTCCACTCCATATGTCATTGTTTCTTTCCTTCTCCCACAATGTTATCCATATCCAGGTATAATTATTTGATGAATGAAAATTACTATCAACATGCTCACACCTTCCATTCATTCTACATTATCTACAACTCTGTAATTATAGCCCCATGTAATTAATAACATTATTACATCAATAAAAATTATATTTCATCTTAGTGGATAACAGCTCACCAACTCTCAACACAATACATCCAATACAAAAAATATACTTCTCCGTATTACAATCATGAAAACATTATAAATACCAGTAATCTTTACAGCACAATACACAATCCAATTTCAGAGAGAAAGTCCACAGAACCTATGCTCCTTGATAAGTCCTCGATGCTTTCTACCTCTGAAATCTTCCCAACAAAATCTTTTTTTTCTTTATTTTTTTCCATACAAACCTGACACTTTGACTTTACACAACTTGACACTTTGAAACATATTCCTGAAGTGAGCTCCAATTGCCCTTACTTCCGGCTATTCATTATTTTATTGGTTCACATTTCCAACCAATAAAATTGTAGGTACATTTTCAAATACAAAATCACTTTCTAAAAATAGAAATATTATTGAAAATAGAAAAATCACGTTCTGTACAAACAACAACCACAACTACAGTATCGTCGTCATCGTCATCATCATTGTAACGAAAGGGGTTATATCATGAATTACCCCTTGGGGTCATGAGCAATCTTGTCACTGTAGATTGTTCTAACCTATAAAGGGAACAGTGAAAGCCCCAGTTGAAAACCTGTCTTGCCTTTGTAGGCATGACTAATTCACTGCGGCAACAGTTCCCCCCGTTGGAGTGCCGGGGGTTTCAGTATAAATAGTATCCCCACTTTCTGGAAATTTAGTGCTTTAAATTCCCACTGTCGCTGTCTTCATCATTTGCTCTTTCCCATTCCTGATCTGTCCTATCACTCTGCTATACTTTCTTCTTCTTCGCTAGATCAATGACCTACCTTTTTTCTTGAAAACTCTTCCTGGACAAGACTCCTTGTTTGTGTATGAGGTCTGTTGGATCAGCTTGGGAGT
>CM072520.1:35637842-35660342 GCA_036898135.1 Oncomelania hupensis | reverse complement strand
TCTTAAGAAATGGGACTGGATTAAAATGACAACATCTAGGATATAACCCTCGTTAGATGCGATCCTCCAGGGAATAATGGAGTGACAAGATCGATGTAGATCTATCTCCCTCCCGGTGTCTGCTGCCAGTGGTTTGAGCGTGTGGAATTGTGTCATAGATACAGATGGTCTTTTCGCTGTGTTCTCCTCTCGTCGGTGTTACAGTGGAACCTCCGGTCTCCGTCTCTCTGGTATACGACTCCCTCCGTTATGTGACCTGAAAACTTCTGACGGATTCACTTCCAATAATAAATGACCTCTGGTATGCGACAACCTCGTTTATGCGACCAGCGACCGTGTCTTAAGGCCTTTATACGACCGTCTTAGGGCAATTTAAAAGAGATATCAGTTAATTTGTTGTCTGTACCTTTCGTTTTTTCTCTCATGTTAGTGTACGCCTGCTGTTGTCTGCTATTTCCGGTTCGCAAAGAAAGGACATTACTCGCCGACACTGGCTTG
The DNA here is from genome assembly GCA_036898135.1 of Oncomelania hupensis. Lineage (NCBI taxonomy): Eukaryota > Metazoa > Mollusca > Gastropoda > Littorinimorpha > Pomatiopsidae > Oncomelania > Oncomelania hupensis. Next base: position 35,659,844 of record CM072520.1, on the reverse strand, counting down.
TCAAAATGGCGTCGCGCAAGAGGAACGTTTTGAGTTTGGCAGAGAGAATGAAAGTAATTGAAAGAAGTGAAAATGGAGAGAGTTGTTTGTCTATTGCAAGAAGTTTAGACGTTGGGAAGACCCAAATTCAGCTCATTATAAAGGATAAGGAATCTGTGAAACTACGATGGGAGAGTGGAGAAAGTGGCGAAAGGGAAACATGGAAACTGAGAGCTTCTGCACTGACAGACTTGGATGAACGCGTCTGGCAGTGGTTCGACTGTTTTCTATTTTTGAAGTTGTGAATAAAAGACAAAGGTAAAAATGAAACATGTTTTACAGTTTCCTTTGTCAGAGAATACATGCTGGTGAGTGTGAAAATTATGACTACATACCCCTCCGAGCCTGACCCCCCTCCTCCCCCTCGCCCCACCCCTTGTTTCTGGTATAAGACCACCTCTATTATAAGACAGTTTTTTCTCAGATTTTGGACGGTCGTATACCGGAGGTTCCACTGTATTATCTTGGTTTGCTGATAATCAAGTGCCTGATTTTCCCATGGCATAAGACGACGCCTGGATGAAGTCCTCAGGAAGGAAAAAAAAAAACATCTTCATAGGAAAAAAAAAGGAAAACGTGAGTACATAAAGTGAAAGTGATATTTCAGGCAAGACTGAAACGTTCTTCTTCAGGTAGAGAAGACAACAAAACAAATAAAAAAGCTGCAGAAAACTTGCATCAGTGACATGTCCACCGATGACCACAACAACATCAGTTGGTTTTGCTACTACGACAACTGTTGTTGCTTTTATTGTTGATATTGCTACTACTGCTGCTGCTGTTGTTGCTGCTGCTATTGTTGCTGCGTTTGCCACCAGTGTTGGTCTTGTTGCTGTTGCTACTTTTGCTAGTGTTCCTTCAATTCCTGCTATTGCTGCTGCAGTTGTTATTGTTGCTGCTGTTTTTGTTGCTTCTGCTGTTGTTGTTGCTGCTGCTGTTTTTGTTCTCTCTTCATCCTCCTTACTTCGGAGGGATCGACGTACAACTCTTCAACGCTGACGTTTCCTGTTATAGCACAAGCCCACTTTTTCAAAATTCAGCTATTGCCTGTCAGAATAATTTTTTTATTAAAAAAAGATAATAATAATAATAATAATAATAATAATAATAATAATAATAATAATAATAATAATAATAATAATAATAATAATAATAATAATAATAATAAATACTGGATGCTCTTATTCCTAAATCAGACTCAAAGCGCGGCGATCTTTAACCAACATACTCGCTCACTCGTTACAGATACTCCTACATACGAGCGTATTGGCGAGCGTTGTGGCCAAGTGGTTTAGCGGGACTAACTTGCCTTGTCCACAGGCCAGAAACCAATGGCGCCTGACAGGTGTGGGTTCGATCCAGCATCTGGGCGTTATGTTTCTCCGAATATTATTTACTTTCGACTCGGGCAACGTCTCGGGGGTTTTCTCCGGGTACTCTGGTAGGCTACTCCCTAGCAAAATTTCAAACTCACAATTAATGTTAGGTAGGTTGGGTGTGGGCGCGCCACAGGCTGCGACTACGCTTTCCCCAGGGGAGGCGGCCCAGAATTTCCCTATGAAAAAAGGGACAATAAGGTAAATAAAATAAAATAAAAAATAAATACACAACGCAAACATACACACACACACACGTGTGTGTAGAAACGACGTTGCGATGACTGTTGTGAAAAAAAAAACAGACATTATTTTGACACACTTTTCATTTTCTTGACATTATTTTGACATTTTCAAATTTTTGAAGCTATCCCTAACCCTAACCCTAACCCTTAACCTAACTCTAAGCCTAAAACAGCTGTAAATCTACCGGAACCCTATTTTGACGTCATAGGGCAGCCTTCCAAAAAAGTCAAAAGAAACCATGTGGACTTTCATGAGTGTGTCACTGTAACGTCATTTCTACATGCCCACACGCACACACACACACACACACACACACACACAGTCATTCATCACTCAAACATGTGGCGTAAAAGGCAATTCACTGTTACAATGCGAAAAGAAAATGGAATTTTATTGTTGACCGTTTTATTTTTAAAGATAGACTGCTTTCAATACTATTATTATCACAGACCGTATGAATACAGTATATTGTATTATATATAGTTATAACATAGCGCACCCAAGGCTAAAAAAAAACACAGCTTAAAACATTGGTGGAAGTCAGGATTAAACTGGTGTGAGTGAACTTCGCTTGATGTTAAATGAGCCGAAGACCGCACCTGAAACTATTTGAGGGCCTGAGGGTTATATACAGTGCTGGGGGCTTAGGAGAGAGTAGATGGGAGTTAGGGTGAATAGGGGGTGAAGAATATATACGTGTGTGTGTGTGTTTCTGTGTGTGTGTGTGACACCCATGTCAACCTCACAGATTTGTTTCCAAACTCACAGTGAGTGTTGCATCGCTGGACAAAAAAACGCCATCCACCGGATTTGATATAAATCGTCTCTTTTTTTCTTGTCCTGTTGTTTACGTGCATATCAAAAGCCTTAAGGTTGATCCTAAAATGAGCACCCCTGCGATAGAGTGTAGGCACAGTTGTTTGACTAATTTAGAATGAAATAACACCTATATATTACCAATGTCTTGCTGCGACGAAAGGATCTCAATGCCCCTTCCCAGTGACCTTCCAGACCGGAAGCCAGGGTTCACAATTTCAGCTGACCACTTTTGTTCCTTCTGAACTGAAAAGAGAAAAAAAAAAGACAGACATTCCTCATTTCCCCGCTTAAACAAACTGTGGGTGCGAGTCTTTCAATACGAACTTTGAACAGAGAAAAACGAGGAGGTTCACGAAATAATTATTCTTCCTGTTCAAAGTTCGTAATTTTTTTTTTCTTGGGTAGATGTTCGCTTTAGGTTTGAAAGAGAGATAGACGGACAGACAGACAGAGATAGAGGGAAATGGTTCGATGGGATTCATGAAATAATTATTATTCTATTTATTTCTGTCTGTTTGTCTCTCTCTCTCTCTCTCTCTCTCTCTCTCTCTCTCTCTCTCTCTCTCTCTCTCTCTCTCTCTCTCTCTCTCTCTCTCTCTCTCTCTCTCTCTCTCTCTCTAACCTAAAGCGAATATGTACAACCCCAAAAATAGCCCCGAGAGTAGCGTCCCCTGAACGGGACAAGCATTCATTTTGTACCAGATAAAATGAAGACAAAATGTCGGAACAAACCTTTTTTTCAAGCCTAGTAATACAAAACAGTACACAACACTACTAAATTTAAAAATAAACGGCTCTACAAATATTACATAACAATTTGTAAAGCTCGAAGTTCTGTAATAAAATGATCAACTCACGTCTGCCTTGCCTACGCATGTAGACGAGGAGAAACGCTATTGCAAGCAACGCAATCGCAATGACGACCATAAACACCACAGCTAGCGCAACTGCAAAAATCAAAATGAGACAATGAACATTCATATAGGCCTACCTAATATGTATCATTTATTAGCTTTAATGTTTTTGGAGACTCCCGCCCCTCGTCTATGCACAAGCCTTGTAGCAGACGACCAAACTGTTGAGCATAAAGGGTGGTTAAAAAGTACCTCCCTGTTGAACATTTTGGATAACTGTTGTCAATAGGACTGTGTTACGTTGGAGACGCGTGCGATGGTAGACTTATGTGTGAAACGCGTGCGATAGTAGGCTTGCGTGTGTGACGCGCGCGATAGATCAGATCGTTTTGTTTTGCTAGGCATGCAGTAACAGAGTGTATTTATCTTTGATTTGATTTTGCGTTATTGTTGGAAGAGGCTTTGTATAACGTTGGTAATATTAGTTGTTCGATTTATTTGAGAATTTTCTAGGATTGGTTGTTTACTATCGATCGAAGCGTATGGATAATTCTAGTGGTAACTACAGAAGCTTCCATTCCAAATAAGGTTGTATGACGTGAGACAGTGATGATGAAATTACTTTTGATTGGTTGTGGTGTTCCATGTAGGGGTTTTCTCGCCTGTTCTGGAGTATGTAGAGACTATATAAGTGCCGCACTGTTTGAAAATAAGAGAGAGTTGAAAGTAGAGAGAGCTGTTGTATTAGAGTTGAGAAAGTTGTAAAAAGTGGACAGTTGATAGTCGAGAATTGTAAAGTGAAAAGCGATTGAGCGATTGTATGCAGTTGTTGATGTATGCTGAATAAAAGTAGAAAACTTCAAACGACGACTCCTGCCTTGTTGATGATTGAACGGGTTGCATGGATAAACGAGTCTGAGTTACATCTATCAGGATTTCAAGCATCGGGGCTGAATTAACTACTGATAGAGAAAAAACAACATCGAGTGTAACAGACTGCACTGGCATGCAACAACATGCTTTGTGATCCATACAGTGGTAGAATGTAATTACTGCGCTTTGAGTTCATCTCACAGTGGCGTGGGCAGTCCATTAAGGGTCCCTAGCCTGACACTGCTCAGCTGGCATTAGATATGAGAAGACGTTAGAGCGAGCGTTATGTCTTGTATCGGCCAGCGCCCTGAGCAGCTCTTGAGCTGGAAAAGCGCTTTTTAAGAAAGATTAAATAACTAAATAAATAAATAAATAAATACCTAATTCATAATCTAAGGGAAGTTCAGTTTACATTTCATTATTTTCAAGTCGACGGCATCCCGTGCTTGTCCAGCTTTAGATGCAGATGGTTTTGCAGGTGCTGTCGAAGCTGTCGCAGAGATTTGACCAGGTGCAGGAGTTGTAGCTCCCTGCCACTCACCTTCAGAGACTGCAGGCGCATCTGCAGCAGGTGTCGTCTCTGCATCAGCATCTGGTGTGTAGGTGGAAGGCTCTTCAGACGCTGTAGGAGTTGATAAACAAGCTTCTACTGTTAGCATGTGTTTACATTAGGCATAGGGATAGGGTATAATGTCAACCACAGTTTTAGCCTACTTACTCCTGCGAATGAGAGTATAAACCGAGGTCTAGTCTGTGCACGAGCGCATTCCATCGCACGGACTTTAAGTATCCTGACGCCCAAGTCCCAGACGGATGAGTGTCGGCTACACAAATACAGTCCGTCTCTCCAATACCCGGTAGAACATAATTTGTGCTCATTTACTTGGCTGGTGCTCAATTGTCTTGGTGCCAAACGGTTCCCCAAAAGGCTGCTTGTGAGCGCCTCGGGTGTGATGAGTTAGATCCTGTATCGGCCAGTGCCTTGAGCAGCTGTTGACCTGGAAAAGCGCTATGCAAGAACGATGAAATAGATTAAATACTAACACCTGTGTGGTGTGACTATAATCTACAATTAACCTTAATAAATACTAACTCCTGTGTGGTGAGACTATAATCTACAATTAACCTTAATAAATACTAACTCCTGTGTGGTGTGACTATAATCTACAATTAACCTTAATAAATAATAACACCTGTGTGGTGTGACTGTAATCTACAATTAACCTTAATAAATACTAACACCTGTGTGGTGTGACTGTAATCTACAATTAACCTTAATAAATACTAACACCTGTGTGGTGTGACTGTAATCTACAATTAACCTTAATAAATACTAACTCCTGTGTGGTGTGACTATAATCTACAATTAACCTTAATAAATACTAACACCTGTGTGGTGTGACTATAATCTACAATTAACCTTAATAAATACTAACTCCTGTGTGGTGTGACTATAATCTACAATTAACCTTAATAAATACTAACTCCTGTGTGGTGTGACTATAATCTACAATTAACCTTAATAAATACTAACTCCTGTGTGGTGTGACTATAATCTACAATTAACCTTAATAAATACTAACTCCTGTGTGGTGTGACTGTAATCTACAATTAACCTTAATAAATACTAACTCCTGTGTGGTATGACTATAATCTACAATTAACCTTAATAAATACTAACTCCTGTGTGGTGTGACTGTAATCTACAATTAATCTTAATAAATACTTGTCCACTTGTCTACGACATTATTGACAGGTCAACTTTGTTTGTTTGTCCCACCACCGTTGCTCAGTGGTAGAGCGTTGGCCTGGCACACCTGATGACCCAGGCTGCAATCTCGTGGCGGGCAAGATAAAAGTGGTCAGTTTTCAATGTCCGTCTGATCAGTATGATTGCTCTGGTGGTTCAGTGTTGATTGAGGTCCTTTCCCCATCTTCCCTGGGATGGATATTCAAGTCTGAGACTTCTCTGTTCATTTAGTCAATCTTCTTTTCTTTTTGTTCTTTTTCAACTCTTAAAATTCTGCATAATATTAATGTATAAAGGTTAACATTATTTTATTTTATTTAAAAAATACAGCTCACTGAATCTAATCAAACATTAATAACAATGTGAAATCCTTCCCTGTATATTTCTGGGGAACGCTTGGTCCGTAAAGTGGTTTTATTCGCACTACAAAAAAGTGGTGAATGATAGCTTAAATCCGCAAATAGCGACTAGTCCTTTAAACAACATGTTTGAGTGTTGAATGTGTGTTTGTCCTTGCATCAAAAGCCAATTTGCACGAATCTGCAGAGAAACAATAATAGTCTTATCATAGAAATCTTACATTGTGAAGAATTTTGAACAGCCAAGAGCATGTAGCCTACATATCTTGGACTACTTTTCATGTGATTTTACAAGAGGATGACATGGCAGATCAAGCAAAGTAAAAAAACCTGTATTCACAAAAAATAGAACGAAAATGTGGCGTGTCGTTTATAATATAAGCCTACAATAATCACTTGCACACACACACCCACACACACCTACACCTACACACACACACTCACATACACCCACGCGCGCACACACACAGACACACACAAACTTGTTTTGTTTTCACGTTGCTATTATGACTTTCCTGAAACGCCACACATATAGTGTTGACAATGGGTCATATTTCGTCCCTTTTTTAAGTACTTGTAAGTGTTCTAACGCTAACCCAAGCACTAACCCTAACCCTTACCATAATCCTTACCCTAACACAGCAATAACCCTAACGGATCATTGATTTGACGTCAAAACAATGAGGGCTGTCAAAACAGGTTATGTAGATGTTCACTAGTTTGTCCAAATAACGCCGTGTAAACAAGCACACACACACACACGTAAACAAGCACACACACACACACACACACACGTACACACACACATACATAATATAACTATTTTAAAATAATTGTTTTATATATTTCTCCCTCAGCAGAGCATGAAGCGTCTTACAAAAAGCACACGGGGTCTAAGATTCTATCGACTGAGCTAACGCAAGCAGCTGGTAATACAAATTATATAGTTTGCTGACTGAACCCGTTGGAGATTTTTTTCAATGCACTTTGCGTAAAGAATTAGCACCAGCGACCTTGACCTTTGAGAGAGAGCAAATACGAAGACACGGAAAGCAGGCCACTAACCTAGATAATGTTCTTTTGACGTTTGGTCAAAATCTGTTGAGTGATTCTTGAAATAATTATGGCGTCCAAAGGACATTGTCTTGGCTGTGTTGCGATTCGGCTGTATCCTAAACACGGTGGAGACACGTTACGCCGAATATACGTGCCCAGCCCGATGTTACGCCCGATTTTGTACACAGAAGGTGAAAGCGGTGTAAAGGTATGTTATTATAGAAAAGAATCACAAGCGTTTTAAAAACAAAATAGGTTAGTTATGACTGAGAATGTTTTTTTTGCAATTACCAGTGGGTTTTGTTTGTAATTTAGACCTGTTGTGAAAGCACAATCACTAAATAAACCTTGATTTCAGGGAAATAATCCAGTATTAATCTCAAAACACCTTCAGAGACTGCTGGCGCATCTGCAGCAGGTGTAGTCTCTGCACCAGCGTCTGGTGTGTAGGTGGAAGGCTCGTCAGGTGCTGTAGGAATTTAAAACACAAAAGGGAAGAATGTACAACAACGACATCGACAAATGAGCTTTTACGGTCAGCATGTGTTTACATTAGACATATGGATAGGGTATAATGTCAACCACAGTTTTAGCCTACTTACTTCTGCAAATGAGAGTATAAACCGAGGTCTAGTCTGTGCACGAACGCATTCCATCGCACGGATTTTAAATATCCTGACGCTCATGTCCTAGGGAGGTGAGCGCCGGTTACACAAATACACCAACAAGCACTATGTCCCTTCTCCCCGCATACCTGGTAGCATAGGATTGTGCTCAGTAAGCTTTCTGGTGCCTAGTTGTCTGGGCTTCAGACGATGCCCCCAAAAGCTGCAAGTGAGCGAATCGGGCGGCACGAGTTAGATCCTGTATCGGCCAGCGCCTTGAGCAGCTCTTGAGCTGGAAAAGCGCTATACAAGATCGATTACATAGAATAAATACTTCTCCACTTTTCCACTGTATTGGCAAGTGAGCTTTCTAAAGTAAACTTGGTTTCTTTGCCCCACCGCCGTAGCTCATTGAGAGAGCGTTCGCCTGGTACGCCCATCACCCAGGTTCGAATCTCGAGGTGGGCAAGACGAAAAGTGGTCATTTTTCACTGTCTAACTTAGCTGTATGATTATTCTGGTGGTTCAGTGTTGAGATAGGTCCCTTGGGTGGTCTGCCATATTGCCAATGGTGGGTGTAGACGTTACATTTCAAGTTCGTTCGTTCTTCTTCCTTTTCTTTTTCCAACTGTTAAAATGCTTCAAAATATTAACACATATAGACCTACATTACTTTGTTTTAAAAATAAAGCTAAGTGAATCTAATATAAAAAATATGGTAAATAACAATGTGAAATCTTTCACTGTAGATTTCTTGGGAATCCTCGGCCCGGAAATGTGGTCAGAGTACGGGTTTTGTTGACATTTCCAAAAACGTGAAGAATAATACTAGCTTCAAACGGCCAATAATTTCGCTGCTACCCTTGCCAGGCCCCTATGTAGGCCTATTGATATCAAATTCAACCATGGCCTAAAGTAACACAAAATACATGCGTTTAAAGGTTGCTATCTATATTTAATGAGGATCTAAAATAATTGTAGATGAATAGACTTTAAGATAAAAGAACTTACTTAGCGAGTTGGTTATTCTGAAAACCAACAATTGGATTGAACAATTCATGTTTCTATACTTGCATTAAAGCCTATTTGCACGAATCTGCAAGGAAGCAATAATAGTCTTTTTATAGAAATCTTACACTTTAAAGAAATTTGAACACGCAAGAGCAAAAAGTAGCCGACATATCTCGGACTACTTTTAATACGATTTTACAAAAAGGTGTCAAGTCAAGACAAGAAATCTTTATTCAAAAAACTAAACTACAGTGAAAAGTGTGTGTGTCGCTTATGATATACAATAATCACGCGCGCGCGCACACACACACACACACACACACACACACACCTACACACACACACCCATGACTAGCCGACAGCTATACAACGAATACGCAAATACACACAAGAGCAGTGACCTGCGATATACAACAAAGGCCTATTGTACACATAATAAAACACAAGTTTCCATTTACAAGTCTAAGACTTGAAATTCACATAGAGGGTAAAACTAGCCCAACATTAACAACATAAGCCAGAGGGTCTTTGCTTCGTCTGTGAAAACCTACATCACTCACCAATGACTTTGACGTAGAACGTGAGGATGAGAGATCCTGATTCCCATATCCTCCACCAAGTGCTGTCCTCTTTTTCCATCGTCTTGCTCAAGATACACGTCAGCAGTTGCTTCCCTTTCTTTTCAACGCCTCCGTCGCTATGATAATCACATGTGCAGTTGTTTTTGCGAGGAGGGGTAGGTAAGAAGATGCTACATTGGTCATGGTACGTTGAATCCTTTTTTAAACGCGACAACTTCAGGACCTTGCTGCTGCCGTTATTCATGTTGTGACAATCGGAGATGTTGACTTGGAAGCTGATATTGCCTTTCTCATGCTCTTTGAATTCGAATTCAAAATTATCTTTTACTTGACTCGCAGAGATGCTGCCTGAAACAGGATTTAGTGAAAAGGTGTCAATGATGTCCACTAGAAGAAGAAGAAGAAGAAGAAGAAGAAGAAGAAGAAGAAGAAGAAGAAGAAGAAGAAGAAGAAGAAGAAGAACAACAACAACAACAACAACAACAACACCAACAACAAGATGAAGAACAAGAAGAAGTAGAAGAAGAAGAAGAAGAAGAAAAAGAAGAAGAAGATGATGATGATGATGATGATGAGGATGATGATGATGATGATGATGATGATGATGATGATGATGATGATGATGATGATGATGATGATGATGATGATGATGATGACGATAATGACGACAACGACGATGACGACGATGAAGATGATGATGAAGATGAAGTTGAAAATGATGATAATGATTATGACAACGACGACGACGACGATGATGATGATGATGATGATGATGATGATGATGATGATGATGATGATGATGATGATGATGATGATGATGATGATGATGATGATGATGAAATAACATTGACTCACAGGCTGTTGCACTGCTGACCATAGCATAAAACAAACACAAACATAGGATGCGTTTTCCCATCATTAACCGCTAACAGACGGCTGCGACCTTAGGTGCATTATTCGCTTTAGTCGCCTGTATCAGTTGGATACCTGTGTTAATGCATTATCCCCCAAAAAAGGGCCTTAAAAATTATATAATAGTTGTTAACAAAATCCTTCACTATAGTGTTGTTGTTATTTAATTTTACTTCGCAAAGCGCATAAAGAAAACTTCACGAAACAGCAAGAATTTCCACAAACATGGCTTATCAATTATAGTCACAGTCTTGAAATTAAATGTTTATACGTTGAACTTGTTTGAAGACAAATCAGTTCTTTCCTGTGTGTGTTTGTATTTCTTCTTCTTCTTTTTTTTTACATTAGCAAGAGTGCAGAACTGTAACATAATTATAGATCCTACATAACACTGTATTTGCAGTACTGATTTAGGCTACAACTATCTACATACAAATGGAAATTTCCTTCTAGTGTTCTTATACAAGTATAATAATCCCCCCCCCCCCTTCTCCCCCTCTGTGACTGGCTAACAACGAATGTGTGCATATGTTTGTGTGTGTGTTTGTGTTTGTAACATATTGATAAACATTCTCTTTTTTATAGTGCGGAAATATAACACGTACTCGTGCCAATTAATAATGAGGAAACTTTCCATAAAAATAGAATGACCATCTGTGTAAGGAATTTAACAGTATTCAAATGGCATACAAGACAAATGATTTAGCTTTATTTTATCAGAAATTCACAGTGTTAACACAATACACTGTGACTCAAATCGTGTCAAGGTACATGTGTGTGGTGTGTTAATTTATATGAATTAATTCAATGACTAGTTATTTAGAATGTTATAATCAGTCATCATTAACAAACCGAAGAGGGTCACGTGGCTTGATAGCATACTTGGTTAGAGCGATTGTTTCTTATGCCGAAGGACTCGGGTTGAACCACGTAAGGAGAACAAAACTTATGTTACTCAGGCATTAAACTTTTCAGGTGATCGAGGGGGAGAAGGCCCACGAGCACCAAAACTACCCGAGTTCTACGACCAGCCAGCCCAGCTGTCCGGACGATCAAAGAGGAGGCGACGCGTTCTCAAGAGTACGCACGGCGGCCTCAAGAACACCCACGGCCTCAGGCGCTTGTATCTGGACACGCGAGCGCCTATGCCTGTGACGCGTCTTCAATAACCAAAGAGAGATGCGTCACACAGGCATAGGCGCTCGCGTGTCCATATACAAGCGTCTGTGACCCACGGCCTCAGGCATCCGCCACCGTCATCAGTACCTGTGCTAAGACCAGCTGCACTGCCAGTGCGTTGGGGACAGAATCACGTCTGATCATCCCTATCCAGGAAACGGACTTTAGCAACTGTGCAGAACATAATTATAGGTCCTACATAACACTGTATTTGCAGTACTTATTTACAACTAACTACATACAAATAGAGATTTCCTTCTAATGTTCTTATATAAGTTTAATGATGAACCACACTATGACAAACTGAAGAGGGTCACGTGGCCTGACAGCACAGTGGGTTTGAGCGATGGTTTCCTATACCGAAGGTCACGGGTTCGAATCCCGTAAGGGGAGAAAACTTATGTTACTGAGGCATGAGACTTTTCAGGTCATCAAGGATTTTCTCCGGAACACGGGTTTCCTAAATACCTTCAATTAGAGTACTGGGAGCAGTCAATCTTCGTACTTTTCTACAATAAAAATGTGATGTCCTTTGCGAATTCTATCAGCCACGTGCACTTGGGTGTGTGTTTGGTTTGGATGTAGGAGTGTCTGTAACATGTTAGTGTGTATGTTACATGTAGTTACAGAGTTCTCTCTCTCTTCTCTCTCATACACTCACATACACACTACACACTAAATGGATATCATTTATTCAAAAGACACTGTTAAGTTTATAATTATATCATGTATGGCAGAATGTTACACGGCAATGGTTGATCCAGCCCCGAAGCTTGAATCTCGTGTAATTCGTGTAATACCCACGCACCACCTTCATTCAGTAACGAGGCAGGAGTCGTCTTATAAAATTTTCCAACTTTATTGAGCAAACGATGGATACAATATCGAGCAAAGACACGTTATCAACACTTTGGCTAAGCGCGCGGGAACTTGAAATCGAAAGAGACAAATACCGTTCACACACCACGCGATCAATGCTTGTGGTAAGAAATGCAACCTACTTGAAACTAAATTACATTTTCTAAACCAATGTCAGAAACAACCAACAAATTATACCAGATCAACAATCAACATTAAACAAGATGGCAAGCCATTCAAGTGTATTTGTATACACACATGTATAACTGAAAAATAAACATTTGCAAAAGTGTTCATGTTCTTTGCGATGTAGTGATTCAGCTTTATTCTCACCAAGCAAAAGGAAACATGGAAATGACAGGCCACAAAAGACAGAACATGAAGATGTGAGCGTGCCAACCACCAGGACAGAAGAAGAAGGATGTGCTAGCAAATTGTCAACATTCTTGTCATTAAAACCTAGATTTCAATGAGGCTGAAATACTTTCTAAGCTAAAATTAACAGCAATTTTGTTTAATTATGTCACAGACTAAACCGATAATAAATCATGAAATAATAGATATAATTGCCTAAGACGTTGCATCCACATTCATTATTGTCATAGTATTATTCACACAAAAATTAAACATAGGCCGCAGAGCTATATTTTAAACTATAGCGGTCACACTTTACCCACCCTCTATAATCAAAACTAGCAGTTATGATCAGCACCACAATTTACATGAAACGATAATACTAATGTTCTAAAACTTTGCAGACATAATCTTCATTATCATCTTTTTACATCCAAATCACAGTTTCTCATCCACCAAAAAAATTTAACATCAGGCGTAAACATGATCGTGATAAGACCACAAAAGAAAAGCCTGTCTACGTTTTTCCGACTGACCTTTTTTTTTGGCCGGACCCTCAACTTTTTTTTACATCGTCTGGAAAAAAAATGATAAAAGGCAAATATATCGCATTCAAGGTGGAAAAGAGTTTAAAAAAACAAAGACATGTCGACCTACCGACCCTATTTTGTTTATATCCCTATATTACTGTAAACAGCCTGAGACATATTTTTTGGGCCTAAACACAGTTTGTTGCAACAGCAGAGGACGCATTTGTAATGTCAATGTCAAGCATCCATTTGCTTTTCTTTCCGTCCAGCCAGTGATCACTGTTTTCCAGATACCATTTCTTCTCTCCCACTCTTTCTTTATTTTAAAGCTACCTTTATTTCTAAATGTTCGAGCTAGTCCACAGTCACGCCGGTTTATTTCATGTCATAATCGTGAGTTTTCGTGTTCACATTGATATAAAAACTGACAAATACCGCTCGGACGAAAGTTTTGTGTCCTAGCTCGGCATGTTCAAACGATTTCATTATTGCTTCTTCGAATTTAGACACGATGTTGAACTCGTTTGATAATAATAAATGCGACATGGCGAACGCTTGGATATAATTGAAATGCGCAAAAGGATGCGCAAATGAACACACTCAACCCCTTTAAACATTTTCATAGGGATGGTCGTTGATGCACAATGACGTGGCTGTGACGTCAGCTGTAGCGTCAGTTTGTGTCGAGGCTACGTCAGCCACTGACGCCACAGGATGCAGGTAGTCGTCCAGCAAAGGAGGGACCGCCGGAGAGGATCGGTCTGACCAGCTGAACGACGACCTGGACCTTGTAGCGCTATTGGACTGCTCAGGCGATGACGACGATGATGATGACGATGGTGAAGAAGTGTTGGACACGTGTAAGCAGTTGTTATCTGTGCTTCCTTCTAACCAGACGCTTGAACGACTATCCATTCGTACTTCAGATACCCGTCCTTGACCTGAAACAACAAACCAGAACGAAATATACCCAACTGCTAGATCCCCTGTTTTGAACGAAGGCTTTTTAGTCATTTTTCGGGATCAACAAGATCTCAATTTATGAAATGTGAAGGTCTTCTTAACGTTTTAAATACGGCCAACGAACCTCTGCTACTTTCTCCAGGAATCTCCTCGTACGTGTTATCAGGGAAGCGAGACTCAAGTGGTCGAGGCGGGTGATCCACTCGCAAATCAACCTCCATCTCTCGCATCTCCACGGGCGGTTCTGGCTCCGCCTGCGGCTGCTGCAACTGTCGGAAAACCAGGGCTAATCCTTCCAAGTCGGGACGGAAGTTGTGAGCGCGAGGGGCGGGTGGCCCGACAGTGGCCGCAGAATTTATTCCTCCTGCTCCTGGATGTACACAGAGATCGGAACACCTAATAAGCATTATAGTTTGTAGTTATGTTCTTTGAGAACTCTGAATAAATCTCATTTGTGTTAAAACGGTTGAATGTAAACATCAGGGGTGTCTTAATGGTTCAAGGCGCATTTGACGATAACGATGATGATGATGATGATGATGATTGTCGCGAGATGACTAGTTTTACCCTGCCTATTTACTATTTAGCCTTGTTTAGTCATTGTAACCTTAGAAAGTTAGTTATTACACAGCAGACGATTACAGTACACGGAGGTACACACACCGCGATCTTGACGCAGGCAGTGTAGTGACGTCAGCACTGTGTGCATGGAATCGAAACGTTGTATCCAATCAGGACTCAGGCTGAGCGGCTTTATCCAGTTCTGGCTGATTCAGTCCCAACCAAGTATTAGGTCAGTTGAGAGTAAGACGCCACAGGGTACACAGCTACACCTGAGTAGAGCAATACCTCCACTGAATAGACCAGGAAGCAGGACTTGAGAATCTTAGAATTCTATCAAGTAGCCAAGGGGCCTGACTTTGTCAAACAGACGAGCAGGCGAGCTATAACGTGCGCCCAACTCCACAGGAAAACCAAGTTGGCTTTTTAGCCTCTACAGCATAGAGAGCAACCCTGGAAAACACTCTCCAAGACACCACAGCGTGTCAAGGAACCAAACTATACAACGACCCAGCGTGTACCAGAAGCTACCTCATCAAGGGGCTTCAAACACAAGCTAAGTGCCCAGGAATCAGTGCACTTAAACTGCTAGCAAAAGGACCACAGTAGTCCACTCTTCAGAACTATAGCAAAACGGACCACAGTAGTCCAATCTTCGAGAACTTTAGTAGCCAGTGCCCGATGAAGACATAACAGCTGCCTAGACTATCAGCGCTCGAATCATTTGCATTGACTCATGACTTTTTAAGGTAGATTAGTACATAGAAGATCTTGTATAGAGTAGAAGAAATAAATGTGTGATTTTAACTGTTATCAAGTGGCTGGACTACATATGATTCATAGCCGTGTGAAAGCTAGTGTGACAGTGATCTTTTACCATTTTTCTATCTATCTCTGTATCCCAGCCTTAACACAGACCGAGCTAAATAAATAAATGTATTAAAGTAATTCACAGGGTGCCTAACTAGCAGGTCCCATAGAATAAAGCGTGAGGGTTACAGCATTCCATTGTGCAGAGCCCAGTAACCCATAAACCCCACGTGACAATGATGATGATGATGATGATGATGATGATGATGATGATGATGATGATGATGATGATGATGATGATGACAAAGAAGCTATTGCCTCAACATACCTTGTTTCTTGAAGAGGAAAGCAACCAGTACAGACAGAATGACGATGACGACAACCAACACAGCGATGACACCGCCAACGACAAGATTGCCAAATTCCAAAGTCATCTTTGACGAGGAAATGTCCGGTTGCACGTCCGATGCTTGGTCTGTGTTAAATCCCAAGATGGTAGAATTTTGTGGAAAAAAAAGTTTCTTTTTTTTTTTTTTTAAATGAAAGAAATTAACAAATAAATGATCAAACAAATTAAGACATGAGAATTTACAATTTTTTGCTCAGAATTAGCACCAACGACCTTGACCTTTGAGGTAGAGCAAATACGATGGCACGAGAAACTGGCTACTAACCTAGGTAATTTTCCTATGAGGTGTTTGGTCAAAATCTGTTCAGTGATTACTTGAAATATGGCTTCTAACGGACCGACACAGCCAACACAATAAGCAGTTTCAAACAAAAGTTTCTTGGGGGTGTTGTGTCTCGGTCTTATCCTCAACACGGTGGAGACACGGTTACGCCCAATATCAGACGGTTGTTACGCCCGATGTTGTACCCAGAAGGCGAAACCGGTGTAAAGGTGACTAATAGTATCACAAGCGTATTAAAACCGGATTAGTTCATTTATGACTGTGGGTGTTTTTTGCATTTATCTGTGATTTTTGTTTGTAACTTAGGCCTGTTGTTTAAGCACAATCACTCAAGAAAACTTGATTTCAGCGAAAATGTGACTACGTTGGAGATAAAAATGCTAAACACACTACAGAAACTCAGTCCATTGGATCAATATCCACTAAAACTGATTATGTACACTCTCTTTAACTTCATGGGAAAAGGGCATGATGACTAGATTTATCGTGAAGAAGTACGAGAACAAAAAAAAGGTACCCATGTGCTCAGTGTTACGAGCCCCAGATTTTTCAATATTTCTGCAGGCCCTGTAACAAGCTGATTCTGTACAAACATTCCTCATTTAACCCTCTTTCCTTTTGATTACAAAAATAACATTCTGTGACGACACATGTTTTGACGCAAGCTAAATATATGCTGAGTCAAGATGTACATAGTGTACAGTTTCATATCTAAGAGAGTGCTGTGCGCAAAATATGAATCAGCGGTTTGTATTGCGTAGTGTATGCCAGAAATTAGGTCTTTCACGTGCTTTACGCATAGCTCGATAGCTACTAGAAGCCTGAACTGAATTCTGTGCCTTGAACTGTGGGCTGGAAGCGGCGTTGAAGGGTAGAATCAAGCTGATATTTGTTGTGATCTGACAGTGACGGGATAGATTGAGACTTCCACTATCATAGAATAAGTGTAGGGTCCATTTATAAGGGATGTGTTTGGTGTTTAGAACCAACCAAAGTCTTGTTTCTTTAAGAAGGGCTAGAATGACCAGTGTATTGTCAAAGTTGTGTTAATAAAGTACTTTTTCAACAGTTGGGAGGATTTTTGCTGTCACAGTGCTTTGTGCTCTCTGTGTTGAGCATTTTCCCCTGGGTGTGTGTTCTTCTTTTAGAGACCGCCCAAGGCCTGTGCGTTTCGTAGACGCATAATAAGACGAACGAACCACCTACTCTCTACAGACTGTGTTGTGTTGTGTTGTGTTGTGTGTGTCTGTAAATTCACAGGCCGGGAACTGCAGGTGAGTTGGTGCCCAGTATTCCAATTCTTTCAGTGGCTATAAACTCTGAGCATGTGTACGTGAATGAATGATGAAGGATGAGGAGGAAAGGGATATTTTGATGAATAATATTTTTATATGATTTTCTTGTTGAAAATGTAAAATGGAATAATATCGTTGACGTTGTTGCAAGAACGAGGTCAAGAGTGACGTTGTATTATAGTATGCTAGAGGGGTGATAAATATGAGAGAGGGGGTGACGGATATGAGAGAGAGGATGAATGAAGATTGTTAATCAGGAATGGATTTATAATGCATTTGTATTATTTGTACAAATAATAATGTTCAGTAGAAGTTGTATAAATTGTAGAAGAATTATGAATTGTTGTAATGCATAAATAAACAGGTCAAGATGGCGGACGGCGGAAGGAGTTATGTCCCATGTATTGTTTACATTTTAGAGATAGCCTAGTAAGAGGGTTTATTTTGTTGACCAGATTGGGCCTACTATTGTTCTTCTACCTATGTTTCCACATACTCCTACGTCTATTTTCTACGTGCTACTGCTGTTGCTGATCTGGTTGTTGAATGCTATTACTCCCACGCTGGTGACCTAGGGTGTCGGGCTAAGACGTGGCGCGACCATTGCCACATGGGCGCTACAAGACCCCTACGACCGGGATGCCGCCGCTTGGGTTTTCCGTACTCGGGACCACGCACCCTCACAATCATACATACCACCTTACACGCATATAAACATATATTTTAGACAGTGAACATTTAAAACAGTGACTCTTGACAGTCTGTGATAGGGTGTATCAGTTTGGTGATTTTCTGAAAATCAGTGGTGAAACTACAAAACACATGTAGTATTAATTTCAGACGATTTAGTTAAGTCTGTATTGGAGAAGGTACAGTTGTAGTGTGTATAAAGAGTTTGATATTAATTAGATACGTTTCTTCAATTCTTGGTGATTGTATACATAAGCCTTCAGCTGTATTACTTCATCTTTATTTTCATTTTATTATATCTTGATTGTGTTGGCATCTTGTGTCCAATGTCAAAGGGGTTACGGATTAGACAAGGGAGGTAATTGTTGGTTAATTGTGGGTTTGTGCGACTGATTAGGGGTTTGGGTAGGGTTACATTTCCCATTTTCGAGTGTGGTTGTGTGTTGAATAAAAGATTGTAAATGTTCATCTGGCATTTGTGTTAATATTTTAGTTCGAGTTTGTATCCCTTCGCTCGCTGTTGACCTGAAGTCACTAATCCCATTCGGGTGAAGTGACACATCCACATAGATTGTTGTGATTTCTTCTTTGTTTCCGTAAATAATTTTAGTCTGTTAAAGTAGCCTATATTCATGTTTTCCTATGGACAGGTCAATGCACTAAATACACGAGTGAAAAATGCGGTATTTTCAATTTTCTCGCCTATAAAACTAGATCTATCTCGGTTAAAATTATACTAAGCTTATTGGCAGAGGCATTGAGTAGTTTATGCGTATATAGTTTGATATCAACTTGTGACGAAATGTCTAAATTAACCTAATTTAAGTGACCATACCTACTCGCCACGTCCATTTTCTGGGTACACAATCGGACGTAACAACCGTCTATCCTATCCTATCCTATCCCATAACTCGGAGGTCGTAGGGGCACCACAGATGATCGTTTAACCAGCGTACTCCATCTTTCCCTGTCCTCAGCAACCCTGATTGTTTCCCTCAGTGTCAAACCAGTCCATTCTCGAATGTTGTCCTCCCACCTCTTTTTCGGTCTCCCTCTTCTTCTACCTCCTTTCACTGTGCCTTGGATGATCTTTGCAAGACCTGATGATCTGCTGACGTGGCCATACCATCGGAGTTTCCGTTTTTTCACCACTGTGAGCAGGTCATCGTGTTGTCCAATGGCTTGTGTGATGGTCTGTCGGACTTTGTCGCTGGTGATGTGCTGGGTATAAGAAATGCCCAGAAGTCTTCTGCAGCATCTCATCTCCATGCTTTGTATTTTTCGTTGGAGATCTGCTGTTAGGGTCCATGTTTCGCAAGCCTATAGGAAGATGGAAATGACAAGGGAGCGCAGCAGCCTTACCTTGGAGTGTAGACTGATTGTCTTGTCTTTCCAAATTGGCTTACCACAACCGTCTGGGAACGTTTATTCGGCGTAACGTGTCTCCACTGTGGTAAGAAGCAATGCAATACAAGAATATTGCTTTTAGTAAGAAGAAAATTGAAAACAGGGAATGATATGTCACTATCGGAACTATCGGCAAGCAAAGCATTACCATAATCGGTTTAGCAAATGTTTAGATACAGCGCAAAACGTGTTAAGAAAATTTGTTTGTTTTTTTAAAGTGCAATGACCTCGACCTTTGAGATAGTACAAATACGAGTGAGCCAACATACTTATTAATAGTTACATTATGTTCAAAGTAAAAATTATGAATTTCGGTGCAGTTATTCTTGACATAGGACCAAACGATCATCCAATGATGACCACGATGACCAATGATCATGGTTAAACGATCATCTGTGGTGCCCCTACGACCTTCGGGTTATGGGACAGGATAGGATAGGATAGGATAGGACCAAAAGTGTGTTTGGAACAAAAATGTCAAATTCGGAGAAACTAAACCCACTGTCCAACAACCGCACTGCTGCTGAAGGATAGTCCATGATCTGAAGTAAGCCTACTTGTGTACTAAAACTCAACAAAATCCCGTTAGCCGCGTTTGCTTGCTTGTTTGTTTGTTTTTGGATTTTTGTTGTTATTTTTAAAAAAAGATATTGATCAAAACTTTTTAGCAACAAAATTGCTCCAGTGACCTTGACCTTTGCGGAAGAGCAAATATGATGACACGGGAGACAGCCTACTAACCTAGGTCATGGTTCTGTGAGGTTTGGTCAAAATCCTGTTAAGTGGTTCTACATATATTGCTTCCAACGGACCGACAGACACACTAGACCGACCGACATTTGGCTCGTTCGGATTGCCAACTGTTTTAAGAAACGATGTGTTGTGAACACTAGATAACTATATTATAACAGTATTATTCTAGCTAAGAAACGTGCCTTTCTTTTTCTCATGTAGATTCGAGTTAGGCATAGACCCAAGCACAGAGGTAGAAGAAGAAGTTTGAACCCCTCTCTCTTCATTCCTTCGGCTGCCTGTCCCTGGCGTGGCAGTTCTGGACCTGAGACTGGTCTCTGAAGGGGTTGCACCTGCAGGTTCCTGTGTTGTTCTGGTTGCATTGAGGCACTCTGAAAGCAAGGTGAGGACCAGAATCCGTGACAACCAATATTCTTTGTACTCGGTTTCAAGACGCGCATGTTGCAGGAAAACTTGTTCACACTGTGACAGTTGTTGACTTTATGTAATGACACTTTAGACAGTGTTCTTCAGGCTCCCTTCCTAACCCACCGACCCCATTCCATCTCTCATCAACCCTTGTTTTGTTTTGGTGGCACTTTTAATCTAAAAACAAAAACCAACAACAAATAAACGTAAAGTTAAGTTAATGATGAGTTAGTACATTTTGGCTGTGCACGTACTATGAAAGCATTGATAGTGAACAGCCAATCATTCAATCTGTTATACAAACCATCCATCCTTCAATCCATCCACACGCCCATGAATAAATCAATCAATACATCAATCATCTTTTAATCCATCCAACCAACCAAACATCCATCACTTTCAAATCTCGCGAAGACAAAGACGCACAGACTAGGGCACAGGGGAAGGGCGGGGAGGGGAGGGGAGGGTAAGGAGAAGGAGATTGCTGTTGCTTTCCGATTGTAAAAAGAAACCTCCTGTTTTCGTTCTAAGCCTATGTAAAATAATTTCAAGGATTTTTTTATTTTATTTTAAAAACGGACATTAATGATTTTTGGGTTTTTTTTGGTAGAGAGAAAAATAAAACACGGTTTGGTATCAACACTAGATAACTATATTATAACACTATTATTAACATTTAATCTAATAATAATAATAATAATAATAATAATAATAATAATAATAATAATAATAATAATAATAATAATAATAATAATAATAATAATATTCAATCACAATCACAATCACAATTATCACAATTATTGTTAGTTTGAGTGCCATGTTATGCATATATGTGTGTGTGTATATATATATATATATATATATATATATATATATATATATATATAAATATATATATATATATATATATATATATATATATATATATATATATATAGATATATATATATATAGATATATATATATATATATATATATATATATATAAGTGTATGGGTGTATATGTATGTATATGTATGTA
>CM072520.1:35512842-35635342 GCA_036898135.1 Oncomelania hupensis | reverse complement strand
CGGCCAATAACATAATTAAATACTGACATTGTTTGTCATCTGCAGACACCAACGCCAAAGTCAAAATGAAAGTTTGAAAGGGGAAGCCAAAACAGCACATTGTTGCCAAATTGGTCTCTGCTCTTTTTCTTCTATTTCTTCTTCACGTTCTTGTTCTTCTGCTTCTTGTCCTTCTTCTTGTTGTTTCGTTTGTTCTTGTTGTTTTTGTTCTCCTGCTTTTTGCTCTTCTGCTTCTTGTTATTGTTCTTGTTCTTCTTCCTATTCTTGTTGTTTTGTTTGTTCTTGTTGTTCTTGTTTTTCTTCTTGTGTTTTTTGTTGCTCTTGTACTAACACACTACTACTTCTACTAGTTATAGACCTATTACTGCTGCTGCTGTTACAACTACTGTTGGTGCTGCTACTTCTGCTACTGCTGCTGCTACTATTATTACTACTATTGATGCTACTACTACTACTGCAGCTACCACCACCACCACTGCTATTTCTACTACTAGTACTACCACTATTACTACTACTACTACTACTACTACTACTACTACTACTACTACTACTAATAATAATAATAATAATAATAATAATAATAATAATAATAATAATAATAATAATAATAATAATAATAATAATAATTCTGGTTCTTCTTCTACTTCTTCTTTATCTGCTTCTTCTTCTTCTTTTTTCTTCTTCTTTCTTATTAATAAATTTAAAACACAAGTCCAGCACGTTGTATTCGATGCAAGACTTCATGTATCCCCCACATAAAAATCAAATGACGTTGCACCGGCCTTGAAGTTAAAGGATGAACAAAACACAACGGAGCTGTCAAAACAGACAGCAAATTGATACACTGCTCATGCTATGTCCAGTGCATCACAACTGACGTTTCTGAACAATCGACCATTTCTACACAGCAAGGGACAATAACAACGACTAAATATATATTAAACAATTAGGACACATTTATTTTAAAGGAGTGTGTTACACGACCAATTGTTTTGTGTTAAAACGGAATTAATCAACCAGAGTATGTGTGTTATATACACGGCATTTACCAATGGTTGATTCAGCCCCGATGCTTTTCCGGGTACTTATAAAGGTCGAAAAGACAACTAAAGACAACTAAAGACAGCTAAAGACAACTAAAGACGGCTAAAGACAACTAAAGACGGCTAAAGACAACTAAAGACGGCTAAAGACAAGGGCGAAAAGACAACTAAAGACAGCTAAAGACAACTAAAGACGGCTAAAGACGGCTAAAGACAACTAAAGACGGCTAAAGACAACTAAAGACGGCTAAAGACAAGGGCGAAAAGACAACTAAAGACAGCTAAAGACAACTAAAGACGGCTAAAGACAACTAAAGACGGCTAAAGACAACTAAAGACGGCTAAAGACAAGGGCGAAAAGACAACTAAAGACAGCTAAAGACTACTAAAGACAACTAAAGACAACTGAAGACGGCTAAAGACACCAGGGGTAGAAATTTTAGAGGGTATACAAGGCTATCCTATCCTATCCTATCCTATCCTGTCCCGTAACCCGAAGGTCGTAGGGGCACCACAGTTGATCCTTTAACCAGCATACTCCATCTTTCTCTGTCCTCAGCAGCCCTGATGGCTTCGCTCAGTGTCAAACCAGTCCATTCTCGAATGTTGTCCTCCCTCCTCTTTTTCGGTAAAAACTAAGGTGCCATTATAAGCTATAGGTTTGGAAATAACAATTTCATTCAGGTTGCCAAATTTTTTTTAGTAATTTAGAAGGAATAAATTGTTGAAGTTGATTGAAGAAGAAGAAGAAGAAGAAGAAGAAGAAGATGATGATGATGATGATGATGATGATGATGATGATGATGATGATGATGATGATGATGATGATGATGATGATGATGATGATGATCTGTCGACGTTGAATTCTATAATTAAAAAAGAAGAAGAAAATGTAGACAGTGTTTTATGTTGTGTGTGTACGTGTGTGTGTGTGTGTGTGTGTGTGTGTGTGTGTGTGTGCGTGCGTGTGTGGGGGTGTGTTTGCTTGTGTGTATGTGTGTATATGTGTGTGTATTTTTTTTAAATAATTATTTTGAGTAGGAATATGATTGTTCTTTTGTCTAGACCTCCTTATTTTTACTCAGTTCACACACACAAAATAAATAAATGAATAAGAACGATGGTGTTGTCAATGTCATTATGATGGCGAAGGGTTGAGAAAACCTTTTAAAAAAATACAGTTACACACAAATTCTGAAATATTTGTAAGGTTTCCATGCACTCTAAAGCTCTCTTTGGCCCACTGCGGTACCGGTTTTACGTACCAAGTTAACCCGTTAAAAAATTCGTCTGCAAACGAGGTATACTAGCTTTGCTTCACAAACAATAGCCTCAGTATCGAATCGGGCATTGCATTTTCATTAAATCCGACTACACAATCACCCAGAACAGCTTTCACTTTGTATCTAAATCAATTATCTTATATAAAATACTTGAAAAATATTATTGTTATTTTTTTTTTATCCGTTGTACTTTCTACGCGGCAACACATTTCTGCCATAGCCAATGTCTTTCAAAGATGGCAGGTGTTTTTGGGCTCTTTAAGTTGTTTGTAGCCTTGTATGTAGCATGAACCCTCACAGCAGATCTCCAACGAAGAATACAAAGCATGGAGATGAGGTGCTACAGAAGACTTCTGGGCATTTCCTATACCCAACACATCACCAACGACGAATTAAGTCCGACAGACCATCACACAAGCCATTGGACAACACGATGACCTGCTCACAGTGGTGAAGAAACGGAAACTCCGATGGTATGGCCACGTCACCAGATCATCAGGCCTTGCGAAGACTATTCTGCAAGGCACAGTGCAAGGAGGTAGAAGAAGAGGGAGACCGACAAAGAGGTGGGAGGACAACATTCGAGAATGGACTGGTTTGACACTGAGCGAAGCCATCAGGGCTGCTGAGGACAGAGAAAGATGGAGTATGCTGGTTAAAGGATCAACTGTGGTGCCCCTACGACCTTCGGGTTACGGGATAGGATAGGATAGCCTTGTATACCCTCTAAAATTTCTACCCCTGGTGTCTTTAGCCGTCTTCAGTTGTCTTTAGTTGTCTTTAGTAGTCTTTAGCTGTCTTTAGTTGTCTTTATTTGTCTTTTCGCCCTTGTCTTTAGCCGTCTTTAGTTGTCTTTAGCCGTCTTTAGTTGTCTTTAGCCGTCTTTACTTGTCTTTAGTAGTCTTTAGCTGTCTTTAGTTGTCTTTAGTTGTCTTTTCGACCTTTATAGGTACCGCTCAATAAGTGTAACTCGCATTCGTTCATCCGCGTAGTCTGTTCACTCAGCAACAAGGCAGGCGTCGTCGTATACAGTTTTTTCAACTTTATTCAGGCAAACATCAACAACTGCATACAAGACCACTGTCCAAAAATCACTACAAAGATCATCTAAAATCACTTTTTAAAGCAGCAGACAGTGCATTATATAGCCCCTCTCCAATCGAAAAAAAACTTCGAACATTCCAGCATGACGCAATAATACTTATTCAAAATAAAACTCGTCACCGGAAGTACGCACTGTATCACGTCTTAAAACATTCTTTAGGTTAGAAGCATCGCTTAGCTGTTAGGAGAGACATCTGGAAGCTTCGATCGATAATAAACAAGTAATTCCAGAAAAATCTCAACAATATCGATTGACGAAAATTATCAACAATATACAATGCTTCTTCTAGCAGCAGCACAAAATCAAATCAAAGGTAAATACTCGCTATCATTGCAAGTTTTGCCAAATAAAAAGATCGGAACTATCGCGCCCGCCTCAATCGTAACAATGTGCGCGCTTTGGGGGGTGAAGTTGAAACTTCTGTATATATAGTTTATACGGGTCTTCGTTTGATGCGGAACATGGGGGCGGATGAGAGCTGTGAGTGTCTGTCGTTATGAGAGAGAGAGAGAGAGAGAGAGAGAGAGTGTGGGGGTGTGTGGGTGTGTGTGTGTGTGTGTGGGTGTGTGTGTGTGTGTGTGTGCGGGGGTGTGCTATGATTGAGACGCGTACGATAGATCCGATCATTTTGTTTTACAAAGCATGCAATAATAAAGTATATTTACCTTTCATTTGATTTTGCGTTGTTGCTAGAAGAAGCTTTGTATAGTGTTTATAATTTTTGTTGGTCGATATTGTTGAGAGTTTTCTGGAATTACTTGTTTATTGTAGATCGAGGCTTCGAGATAGATCTGGTAATTGCTAAGCAATTCTACTAAACCTAATGACGTAAGACAGTCCGGTGACGAGTTTTGTTTTGATTGGAAGTTATTGCGTCATGCTGGATTGTTCGAATTTTGTCTCAATTGCAGAGAGGCTATATACTGTAAGTACTGCACTTTCTGCTTGTAGAAAAGATTGATGATGATTTCTGATGATGATTATTGAAGTGATTTTCGGAAAGCGATTTGTATGCAGTTGTTGATGAATGCTGAATAAAGTTGGAAAACGTAATACGACGACTCCTGCCTTGTTGCTGAGTGAACAGGCTGCGTGGATAAACGAATTCGAGTTATACATATCAAGATTCAAACATCGGGTTTGAATCGGTTATTGATTAAAAAAAATTTAATAGAGAGGGAGAGAGAGACAGAGACAGAAAGAGAGACAGAGACAGAGAGAAAATGAAGATAAGACAACAATTTTATTGTGCAAGGGTAAAATAGTAAGCGTTAGGTGAGCTTTTGTACTTCTTGTCCTTGGGGTTTGCAACGACAACTATTAAATACAACAAATTAACATTATAACATTTACATCATGGAACAATATCAATTAAATATGGTCATCGTTAGATAAAATCATGTTCAAACTTTGAAATCATGGTAATGTTGTTAATATCGATCAACAACATCTTAATGCTTATTTGAATTATTAATGTGTTTTAAGAGACGTGTTCTAAATAATTTAAACATTGAGATGCTGGAGTGCGGAGATCTTCAGGAACGTTATTCAACAAATTGGAACCGGAATACGTTAGACTAGTTTTGAAAGATCAATTCTTGGAATATTTAATTTTGTGGACGATCTGGCAGTTTTCTTGGGAAAAACCCCCAGAGAAACACGGAGACAGACAGAAAGACAGAGACATCGACAGTAAATAATTCATCTGTGTGCTTGATAAATAGGCCTAAGCGTGCATGGCACATTTTATTTAGAGTTCATTTATTCATGTTACGTAATGTTTTTGCGTCCACCTCAAAAACATTTTTGGCATGAAGGAAATCACTTGCAGGCGAGTACAAACTAGGGGGATAAACAGTTTATGTTTACTCTCTACCCATATGACTGTACAGGCAGTGACGCCTCTTGTCTTAGTAAGTACTCGGATGATGCGGCTCTCGAAGATCTCTCTGTTACGTTGAAACACGCGCGATAGATCTGATCGTTTTATTTTGCAAAGTATGCAATAATAGAGTTTATTTACCTTTGATTTGATTTTGCGTTGTTGTTAAAAGAAGCTTTGTATAACGTTGGTAATTTTAGCTGATTGATATTGTTTGAGAATTTTCTAGAATTTGGTTGTTTACGATCGATCGAAGCTTCGCGATAAATGTAGCAACAGCTGAGAAGTTATTTTATGATGAAGAATGTTGTATGACGTAAGACAGTGATGACGAAGTTTTAGTTTGAATGGTTGTGGTGCGTCACGCTGGAGTGTTCTAAATTTTTCTGGAGTATAGAGAGACTATATATGTACCGCACTGTTTCGAGAGAGGGTTGAAAAAAATAGAAAGTTGTAAAAGATGGAAAAAGCGATTGTATGCAGTTGTTGGTGTTTGCTGAATAAAGTTGGAAAACTTTATACGACGACTTCTGCCTTGTTGAGTGGACAGGTTGCGTGGATAAACGAATCCGAGTTACACTTATCAGGATTTCAGCATTGGGGCTGAATCAACTACTGATAGAAACAAAACCAACATCGAGTGTAACACTCTCCAACTCTGACTCACACTACGTTCAGGAGGTTCAACGATTTTCCACCTGGTGCAAAGAGAACTGCTTTGCTTGGAATGTTAAGAAAACAAAAGAAATGCTGATTGACTTCCTTTAAACCCCCCAGATCTGTTTATTGATGGCGTGAAAGTGGAGTGTGTGAATGAGTACACATATCTGGATGACAACAAATTCAATCTTGATACTAATACTGCGCCCATTCACAACAAATGTCAATCACGAATTTACTGTCTCCAAAAACTCAGATCTCTGAGTGTGAACATGTTCGTCCTCTGCTTTTTTTTTTACAGGTGTTATATTGAATCTGTTCTTGCATTTGGTTTTATATCCTGGTGTGGTGGCTTGAGTGTGAAGAACAAGAATGTGTTTGACCGAGTTGAGAAAGTGTGAGGAAAGGTAGTGGGTGAGCAGCAGAAGAGTCTGAATGAGTTGTATGAATGTCGCGTTGTGCAAAAGGCTAGGATGATTGCGGGAGACACTACACATGTTCTGGACAAACAGTATGACGTTCTCCCATCTGGACGCCGTTTCTGTGTACCCAAGGGTTCCACTATACGAACCAAAAATAACTTTGTCCCCAAATCCATCTAACTATTCAACAAACGTTAATATGTGTCCCTCAGAAGAAATAGAAGTGTGTTATGGTGTGCGTATTTGTGTGTGAGTTTGTGTATTATGTGTGTGTGTGTTTGATTGTCTTAATTTTGTCCCACCGCCACACTCCCTTCCCCAACTGTTTTCAGTTGGAGACTTTTCGCATTTTATTACTTTATTGTTGCCTGTTGTTTCGTTGCAGTCTTTGTTTTTCAACCTTTTAATGAGTGAATGTTTGTAATTGTATTTTCTTACACATTTATTGCAATTTGTTGTAGTAATGTCAGCAAAGCATGTCTTCATTTATCTATTTGAGATAATAAAGTTTTCTTGACTGTAGAATTGAATATGGTTAGTAGTTGTCTCGCCTTAAGAAATGTGACTGGATTAAAATGACAACATCTAGGATATAACCCTTGTTAGATGATATTCTCCAGGGAATAATGGAGTGATAAGAACGATGTAGATCTATCTCCCTCCTGTTGTCTGCTGCCAGTGATTTGAGCTTGTGGAAATGTGCCATAGATACAGACGGCCATGTCACTGTGTCCTCAGCTCGTCAGTGTATCAGCTGGGCTTGCTGATAACCAAGTGGCTGATTTTCCCATGGCATTAGACGACGCCTGGATGAAGTCATCAGGGGAAAAAAACATCTTCATGCGAAAATAAGGGGATATGGGATACGTGGATACATAAACTGAAATTGCTATTTTGGACAAGACAAAATCACACAATGGAAGTAAACCAGTAAATGATCTTCAGGGTTTAGAGGGAAATAACGCTAAAACAACACACACACACACAAGATAAGAAAAATGTGTTTCAGTTCATGCAGGTGAGCATAAAGTGAGTATATGTTTGCGAGTTCTAGCTGTCATAAATTTACATGAGGAACAATAAATTTACTCAAACGAATACAAATCGGTAACTCACTACTTTAATAAAGAAAACCAAACAACACACTTCTCATTCGACCGTCAGAATAAGAAATTATAAAGCACACATAAGTACTCTTGCAAATAATGACGATGATATATACCGTAGTCTAGTTACAATATATTCGTCGACGATCCAAATCCCGTCTTTGATAATCCCCAAAAGTTCGATATCCAAAATGACTTTTATAATTCTGCCGTGAACTGACAAAACCGAGCAAGTCCACAAAACCTACTTTCGAGAAAATCGACGTTTTGTGTTGCGCTATATTACGCGATCGTTTCTGGAAGTTTAAGGGCATATTATAATGCAATTCCTCGATTTAAGAGTGCATACCTTGAATGTTAAAGAAATGTTTGATAGATTTGATGTTTTAAGACTATTTGTGGACTTGCTTTGTTTTGTCAGATTATTCTTGAGATAGGTCTTTGTTGAGAACATGACAAAACCAAGCAAGTCACCCGCTTGGTTTTGTCAGTTTATTATTGAATTAAATCCTTGTTAAAAAAATTCACAAAACCAAGTAAGTCAAATCCGCTTGGTTTTGTCAGTTTATTATTAAGTAAATCCTTGTTTTCAAAATTCGCCAAACCAAGTAAGTCCCATAGGCCGTTTCGTTTCTTTGTTAAAAAGTCTGACGAGATGAGTCACATAAGTTGGGTTTTGTAAGATATGGGTGCGGCAGTTACAGTGGGTGTATATGTGTGCCTGTTTATGGTTTTTAGCCATTCTTCACTTAATATTCCTGGGTTGGTATGCAGGAGTCATGGTTTGTTTTGCTCTCCCTTCAAAATAATATTAGATGCAGCCAATGTAATTTTAAAAATACAAAACTATTTTCCTTTCAGTTTCCTATTGTAGCGATCTTCCTGCCTTTACACCACGTGTATGTCTTGTATTTTGTTGCCCTTGTTGTTTGTCTGTGATATATTTGTTGCTGTTTGTTTGTGGGTTCGGGCACTGAATAATAATACAGGATGCTATACGCGCCTTTCCCCAAATCATCATTCAGGCTCAAAGCGCGGCGATCTATACCAACATACACGCTCACCTGTCTCATGCACCCTCACACACACCAAATACACATCCTTCACTCAAACAGGTGGTGTAAAGGCAGGGAGATCGCTATTAGAAGACGGAAAGAAAATCTAATTTTTATTTTTGAAATTTTTATATTGACTGCGTCCTGTACCATTATTGAAGAATAGGCCCAAACGTTTCCCGGCGTGTCGTAAGAGGTGACTAACAGGGGTAATGTTAGCACGGCATCCCTGGGCGAAAGTCTTCTACACAGAAGTCACCGGCCAGGGCGATAAACCTCACGTTGATACAGGTTCAACGACCACGTGCTCGGGGCCAAGGCGAGCCACACTGTATTCGTGGATTTCGGCTTTGGCCAACAGCCTGGAGAGGATTGGGCACCGCCAGGTCCTTTTTTGCCCAAGACACACTACATGCATGATGACACTATCCACTAATTCCATATCGGATCGGTCGTCGCCCGGCTCAAGGACCGCGCCTTCCGTTGGCCACCAGGACGGAGGTGTTAAGTATGCTACTGATGGACAATTTAGCAAGATCCGCACGAGAAACAACATCGTCATAGGAACCTGGAATGTCAGGACCCTAACTGCGGAAGGAAAATTAGAAGAACTGGCCCACGAGTTGGACCACTATCGATGGAACGTTCTAGGCATTAGCGAACTGCGCTGGAAAGACCTAGGTGAAACAACGACCGACAAAGGCCACAAGCTCTATTTCAGCGGTGGAGATGACAGGCACGAACACGGCGTTGGATTCTTGGTCCACAAGAACATTCTAGCCACTGTCATGGGTTGCCGCCCAGTCTCCAGTAGACTCATTACCATCCGCCTGAGAGCAGCCCCTTTCAACATCACCATCATCCAGACCTATGCCCCAACATCAGACTATGACGACAGCGAAGTGGAGGATTTTTATGAAAATCTACAGGCGGTCCTTGACCAAGTGCCGAAGAAGGACATAGTCATAGTGCAAGGCGACTGGAATGCCAAGGTTGGCCAAGATGCGCACCACAACTGGGGAGACACATGTGGACCCCACTGCAACAACGAGACAAATGACAGGGGTCTGAGATTCTTGGAGTTTGCCAGATACAACAATCTGGTACTGGCAAACACGCTTGATCTCCACAAAAACTCCAGACGATGGACATGGCACAGTCCCGGGAGGGGGGGGGGGAGCATCACAACCAAATAGACTACATCATGGTCACGAAACGCTTCAGATCAAGCATCAACATTGGCAGGACACGCACTTTTCCAGGTCAGACATCGGGAGTGACCACGATCTCTTGATGATGTCTTTCCGGCTCCACTTGAAGAGAGTAAATACTGCACTAGACTGAAGTTCGACCTGGACAAACTGCAAGACCCGGAGGTGGCAGAACTATTTCAGGTCACAATTGAAGGGAAATTTGCACCACTGCTCATTTTGGGGGCTGGTGAAGTAGATGTCAACACCTTGACCACCACCTTCAACTCAGCTGAGGTAGATGCCGCCACTGAGATCCTTGGCAAGCACCGACCAAAGAAAAAGACGTGGATCACACCTGAACTTTTGGATCTGTGTAATAAACGAAGAGAGATTAAAAAAGAAAAAGAAAAAGAACACCTCACAGGGAGCTGATGTCTACCGAAAAATCAACAATGACATCCGAAAAGGCATGCGCACAGCAAAGGAGAACTGATTAGAAGATCAATGCCAAGAAATAGAGAACAGTCTGAAAAAGAACAACAGCAAGAAGGCCTACCAGACTGTAAAGCGGATGACAAGTGTCAAAAAGCCCAAAGTCTCCACGATCCAAAGCAAGTCTGGCATATGCCTTACAGAAGAACAAGAAGTCTTGGACAGATGGACAGAGTACTGCTCTGACCTTTACAACCATACACCAAATGGAGACCCATCAGTTCTAGCATGTCCCGAGAACAGAGAAGAAGAATTCCTCCCAATTCTCCGGGGAGAAGTTGAGGCAGCAGTGCAATCGCTAAAGAAAGGGAAGTCAACGGGAGTGGACAACATACCCGCGGAACTGCTACAAGCAGGAGGAGAAGCGATGATTGATGCCCTCACCATTATCTGTAACAAGATCTGGCAGAGTGGAGAGTGGCCTATACCATGGGCCCAGACGCTTGTCATCACTCTTCCCAAAAAAGGTAACCTTCAGGAGTGTGAAAATTACCGCACCATCAGCCTCATCAGCCATCCCAGCAAGGTCCTCCTGAAAATAATACTCAACAGGTTGAAACCCCAAGCTGAACAAATCATAGCTGAAGAACAAGCAGGATTCCGGGCAGGGCGAAGTACCACTGAACAGATTTTCAACCTCAGAATAATCTGTGAGAAATACCTACAGCACCAACAACATCTATATCATGTGTTCATAGACTTCAAGAAAACGTTTGACCGAGTCTGGCATGCAGCTCTATGGGCAACAATGAAAGCGTACATCAGACCTAAAATTATTGAAGTCATCAAAAACCTGTATGACAAGGCTACCAGTGCAGTGCAGTCCTCCACAACAGCGCCATCGGGAACTGGTTCAGAACAACAATCGGTGTGCGTCAAGGATGCCTACTCTCTCCAACACCCTTCAACATCTTCCTAGAGCGCATCATGTCAGATGCTCTTGCAGATCACGAATGCACAGTCAACATAGGGGGTAGAGCAATCTCCAATCTTCGTTTTGCGGATGACATTGATGGATTGGCTGGAGAGGAACAAGAACTTGAACAGCTGGTGCAGAGGCTTGACACCACCTCCAAAGCTTATGGAATGGAAATAAGTGCAGAGAAGACCAAATGATGACCAACAACACCAATGGCATCAACACGGACATCAATGTCAAAGGCCAATCCCTCAACACAGTGCATAGCTTCAAATATTTAGGAGCCATTGTATCAGACAATGGGTACCGACAGGAAGTCCTCTACAGGATCGCACAAACAACTGCTGCCCTGACAAGGTTGAAGCCATTTGGAAAGACAGGACCACCATTCTACATTCCAAAGTAACACTGCTGCGCTCCCTTGTCATCTCCATCTTCCTATATGCTTGCGAAGCATGGGCCTTCACAGCAGATCTACAACGAAGAATACAAAGCATGGAGATGAGGTGCTACAGAAGAGCTCTGGGCATTTCCTATACCCAACACATTACCAACGACGAAGTCCGACAGACCATCACACAAGCCATTGGACAACACGATGTCCTGCTCACAGTGGTGAAGAAACGGAAACTCCGATGGTATGGCCACGTCACCAGATCATCAGGCCTTGCAAAGACTATTCTGCAAGGCACAGTGCAAGGAGGTAGAAGAAGAGGGAGGCCGAAAAAGAGGTGGGAGGACAGCATCCGGGAATGGACTGGTTTGACACTGAGCGAAGCCATCAGGGCTGCTGAGGACAGAGAGAGATGGAGTATGCTGGTTAAACGATCATCTGTGGTGCCCCTACGACCTCAGGGTTACGGGAAGGATAGGATAGGATAGGAAAGGATAGTTTGTTTGTTTGTTTCCACAACTTGTTGAAGTTGCCGCGTAGGCGGAAGATCTACAGGATCCTTCATGGTGGGCAGGAAAGTACATGAAGAAAACTCTTTTTCAAAAAGCCGAACACGTCATTTGCTGACTAAAATTTCGTCATCTTTTTCACAGGAAAATAATATTGCACAGCAGTAATAACATGGATTCTCACTGGTCCACTTCATCATAAGGCGCTTTCTCATTGGTCGGGAGGACTTACTTTTATTTGTCAGGTTATTGTAGAAGATGACGTCATCATGCCAACTCGAGCATCAGCCAGAGGATCGCCGAAACAAAATCGCAGGGGACTTGCTTGGTTTTATCAGTTTATTCCCCCACTTAAATTTTTTTTAACAAGGACTTACTCTATGATATCTCCAAATCTAAACATAGTTCGGATTTGATTTTTACAGGTAAGATGCGTCATTCTCTTGCAAGTTTGATGGCGCAAAAAACTCATTTTCGACCCTAGGTGGACTTACTCGGTTTTGTCAAATCACGGCAGAATTCCTGGCGAATTTAATTATTACAACTCTCCAAGACAAATAATTCTCAGATGAAGTTTGACGTTACATTACATTACATGGTTATTGCTTTAGGTCCAGCGGACTCTTCCGAGCCAAATCAGGACCAAAAAATCAAGACTACAACTTCGCTAAAAGAGGACTCACCCCTGATACGCATAAAAGATCTGCCGAAACAACCCTAGTGGTAACACTGAACGAACTCCACCAGCCGGTCACTTTACAATAAAGACATCCCACGCGGAGGACGCCGAGGCTATACTCCAATTTATGGAACCACCGTTTACAAAAACAAAATAGAATACAAAGATCAGTATAAAATATCAACAAAACACATACATAGAAAATTCCTACATTGCTAAATAATAACATCATAGGAAGCCCCAGTGACCACCTGGAAGAAAGCTGTCCAATATTCCCAAGCTGATCCAACAGACCTTGTTCCCGAAGAGTTTTCAAAAAAAAAAGATAGGTGACTGGTCTGGCGAAGAAGAAGATAGTAGAGTTTGACGTTTTCCAGGTAAATAAATTCATAAGCTACTACTGTACTCTTGGGCAGCTTCACGCACTAACATAATAGCCATAGGACACCAGGGCAATTATCTCCACTTGGTCACTGAGCTCGTCTAGATGAGGCAACCAATCTTCACAAAAAGAACAACTTAAGTTATAAATAGACGACCACTCCCCTGCTACCATCTGGCCCCTGGTTACTCATCCAAGACACTCTAAATAACATACATCAAGTCAAGTCAAGTCAATGCATTCTTTATTTCTCAGGAAGAAAAATGTGGATTGTCGCTTTGCAAGACAAGACAAGATTTCATAGTGGCAATAAACAGTGACAGAAATGGAATAGTAACATAACATTGAGGGGGAAAAACCACAGAACACACACACAAACACACGCACACACACACACACACACACACACAGACACACAATTACGTTATTACAATATAATATTCAGCTCAAACAAACATACCAGATACACAACATTTGTATCATTGCGTGCATATGCATGTAATCACACACACATACACACCCAAACACACACACAATATTAGATTACGTAGGTTACATAACATGAAGGATCCATTACAACAAATAAGTTCATAGCAGGTGGAAGAGGTTACGCGAATGAGCTCTTTCGGAAGGGGTAAGTGGTGGAAATGGGTCGGTGGTAGCAAAACAGTGCGGTGAAGGGGGTGGACTTAACACATACAGACAACAGTCCATCTGGAGTGATTCAGTCCTAGCGCTATACTCGGCGCCGCCGGACTAACGCATTAAAGCATTTGACTGCGTTAGGAACAAAGCTGTTCCTGAGTTTGACTTTGACATTTGACATAATGAAACCTTCCTAAATACCAACTACTAACGCATAAAATCCATTGCTAAATTCCGTTATTCCGAACTTATTTACCGGAAGCTCAATGCTTTTACAAAAAGGAGAAAGTTTACAAAGATATTGCACAAATCATTTAAACCATTATTTCCGAATGACTTTCAAACAAATTCTCATCATTTCTCAATTGACTAATTCAAAGAATTATTTTTAAACAAAAACATGCCTCTTTTACAAATGAGATCATTCAACATCAATATTACAGATCAAACAATAAAATATGTTTTACCCTTTGTCTAGGCACAGAGGTTTCATATCAAACAATAAAAGATTCTGCTTTCCAAGATACAGACTGTCCTCATTCAAATCCCAAGGCAGAATAAAACATATCTCAAAATATCCAATCCAAAGACTCCAACCATGGTCCAATATCAGAAATAGCTAATCAGAGCCTCTGACAAAGCCGTAGACGTTATAAACTAATAAAAATAGGTAAATAAACACAATTTCTCCTACCATAAAAAGAAAGACTCTGAAATGAAATAATATTAGTTTTGAATTGTAGTAATGGGCCTGTTCTTATACTTTTTGAACTCACAAAATATAAAATACTTTAGTTCCGTATTAGGCCATACTATATAGCTACAAAAATATCCAACAAATATAATACATTGAAATAAGCCTGTTCCTGGCAAGGAAAAACAACACAAAAAAATCGAAAAGAGAAATATTGTACACCGACGACTACAACAACAGTTACTTTTGCTAATGTTGCTGCTGCTGTTGTTGCTACTACTGCTGCTGTTATTACTATTGCTGCTGTTGTTGATACTATTACTATTGCTGCTGCTGTTGTTGTTGCTACTATTGCTACTGCTGCTGCTG
Organism: Oncomelania hupensis; assembly: GCA_036898135.1. Taxonomy (NCBI): domain Eukaryota; kingdom Metazoa; phylum Mollusca; class Gastropoda; order Littorinimorpha; family Pomatiopsidae; genus Oncomelania; species Oncomelania hupensis. The sequence continues at coordinate 35,620,510 of CM072520.1, read as the reverse complement.
TTGCTACTGTTACTATTGCTTCTGCTTCTGTTGCTCTCTCTTCATCCTCCTTACTTTGGAGGGGTCGACGTACATCTCTTCAACGCTGACGTTTCCTGTTAGAAAGCACAAACATGCCTTCTCTTCAAAATTCAGTTATTGCATCTGAGTTAATAAAGTAAACCAATTAAGAAGAAGAAGAAGAAGAAGAATGGATGCTCTAAGCGCCTTATTTCTAAATCAGACTCAAAACGCGACGAGCTTTAACCTGCATACACACTCGCGTTTTACAGGCACTCCTACATACACAACACACACAACACACATACACACACAACACACACGCCCTCACACACACACACATACACACACCCACAGTCAATTCATCACACAAACATGTACCGTTAAAGGCAATTCGCAGTTACAATGCGGAAATGAAATGCAATGTTATTGTTGACTTTTTTTTTGGTAATAGACTGCACCCAATACCATTATTATCACACAGCGCGTATATAAATATAGGCCTTGTTATAACATAGCGCACCCAAGGTTAAAACAAAACCAGCTTAAAGCACTGGTGGAAGTCAGGGCTTAACGGGTGTGAGTAAACTTCGTTTGATGTTGACTGACCCCAAGATCACACGCATGTCAACGCCACAGATCCTTCCCAAGCTCACAGTGAGTGTGGTACCACCGGAAAAAAATACCCCCATCCTTCACTCCATATCCCTGTTTTGATATAACAGGACCCTTTATTCTTCTTCTGTTGTTATCTGCATAACAGCATTAGCGTTGATGCAATTAAAATAAAATAGCATCCCTGCGGAAGAAGGTAGGCACAGCTGTTTGACTAATTTATAATGAAAGGACATCAATATTACCAATGTCTTGCTGCGACGAAAGGATCTCAATGCCCATGTTCAGTGAACTTTCAGACAGGAAGTCAGGGTTCGCAATGTCAGCTGACGACTTTCGCTCCTTTTGAACTGAAGAGTGGAAAGCACAGGTTATTCATTTCCCGGTTTGAACAAACTGCGTGTGCCAGTCTTTCAATACGAACTTTGAAAAGGAAGAATTTTATGAATCACATCGCTCCATTTCTGTCTGCCTCTCTCTCTGTTTCTCTCTGTTTCTCTTCAAACTTAAAGCGAACATGCACTAAAAAACTTAGTGTTAGAGTAGTAGAACTACAAACAGGAAGAATTTCATGAATCACATCGCTCCATCTGTCTCTGTCTGTATCTGTCTGTCTGTCTCTCTCTCTCTGTCTGTCTGTCTGTCTGTCTCTCTCTCTCTCTCTCTCTCTCTCTCTCTCTTCAAACCTAAGGCGAACATGGACTAAAACTTAGCCTTAGAGTAGTAGAACTACGAACTAGAAGAATTTCATGAATCACATCGCTCCCTCTCTGTCTCTCTTTCTTTGTCTCTCTCTCTGTCTCTCTCTCCAAAACCTAAAGCGAACATGGACTAAACCTTAGCCTTAGAGTAGCGTCCCTTAATGGCCTGTCTTAATTGGAATGTTCATGGAAGGGCCGTGGAGGCTCACAAACTTTTTTCTGGGTTCTCAGATCACGAACCTAAGTTGTTGAACCTTTTGGACAAAAAAAGTTGAGGAACCTAGGTACTAGTTCGGGTTTGGAGAACCTCCAAAACAATGTTTGAACCTTTTCGAACCTTACACGAACCTTACAATTCAGACAGGCCGTTAACGTGGCAAGCATTTGTACCAGATAAAATGGAGACAAAATGTCGGAACAAATCTTTTTTCTAAGTCAAATAGGCCTACTGTGACGTGGGGTTTTATTGTTGCTGGGCTCTGCACAATGGAATGCTATTACCCACTGTCTTCAGTCTATGGGGATTGCTAGTTATCTCCCGGTGACTTAACTTAATACATTTATTTGTTTAGCTCGGTCTGTGGTTAGGCTGGGGTACAGAGATAGATAAAAAAAAAAGGTAAAAGATCACTGTCTCACTAGCTTTCACATGGCTATGAAACATATGTAGTCTAGCCACTTGATAACAGTAAAAATCACACATTTATTTCCTCTACTCTATACACGATCTTCGAATTACGAAACTAACTTAAAAGTTCAAATGTCAATGCGAATGATTCGTTCGCTGATAGTCTAGGCAGCTACTTCCTCATCATAGGGCACTGGATACTTTCTGCCCTAATGGTCAGAGTTCTTGAAGAGTGGACTACTGTGGTCCTTTGTTACAGTTTTAGTGCACTGTTTCGATGGACACTTTACTGAGTGGTTGAAGCGCTGTGCTGTGGTGGATTCTGTGACAAGCTGTGTTGTCGTGGAGTCTTCTCCCTGTGGTTAGACGGGTGGACTATCTTAGCGCAGTGCTATCGATGCCTCGGCAGCCAACGTTCAGCGACGACATGTTTTTGTTGTTCGCCGAGTTGGGCTCACGATATAATGCCTGCTCATCTGTAACATATGAGACGAAATTCTGCACAACCCTGTATAATAGGTTTGTGCAGAGCGTCTCACTGAAGGCCAAAGTACCCTCAGTGATTAGCTCCACATCTCTATATATAAGCGACGAACATTCTGCTACATGTAAGTCCGTGGTCAACTGGAATCTCCACTCTAATTTCCTATACATATATAAATATAAAACGTGGATAACTACACACATAGAGAAAGAATTAATATTATAAACATTCTCTGGTACAGCCACTGGTCTGCAAGCATACATATAGGTTAAACAACAGTGGTTCTGTCAGGTAAACAACAGGGCGTCGGCCGGTATTGCTCGCCTCGTGGTCGGATTCTCCACGTGGTCACGCAAAGTCGGACTAACAATTCAATTCTAAGCATAGCAAATTTCACACACATAATTCAACAATAATATAAATACATCACGATGAAACAAAAGTATGTTCATTTACCTTCTTGACAATTTCAGGCAGGGGCTAACTTAATTGAATTCGAATATTCAACAAGTACTGCTTCCCTGGTCTATCAGTGGAGAGGTTTCTGCTAGGACGTAGCTGTGTACTCTAGGCAGTTTAAATGTAGACTCCTCTTCTATCTCTCTGCTTGAATCAGCCAGAACTTGTTCTACCTACTCTAGCTATGTTCTCATTGGCTGAAAAAATCTGAGTGGCTGTAAAATCGAAGCTCTATAACGTCAGCGGCGATGATGTCACTAACTGTGCAGGCGTCAAGCTACAACTGTGTTACGCATGATCACTTCTGTTGTCTGCTTCAGACCAACAGTGACCTTCTAAGTCTACACTGACTAAACAAGCAAAAGCTCAAATTGTGCGGGGTAAACTGGTCCTCTTGTTACACCTACTACTACAAAAAGTTAAAATACTTGTACACGAAGAATGGCTAAATTTTTTTAAAAAAGAAAAAAAAGAAACTGTATACATGTTATATAAGCATTCGAAAAGAACTTCTGTAATTAAATGTTCAACTCACGTCTGCGTTGCCTACGCATGTAGACGAGAAGAAACGCTGTTGCTAGCAACGCAATCGCAATGACGACCATAAACACCACAGCCAGCGCAACTGCAAGAAACAAACAAACACAAAAATCTATATGGAACAATAAAAATTAATATAGGCCGGCATAATTTTTATCCTTAATTTTATTAACGGAAACGGGTTAGAGACTCGCGCCCATAGTCTATAGAACTATGCACAATCCTTGTAAAACACAATCAAACTGATGCGCATATTGGGTGATTAAAACATAACTTCCTATGACAAATGGCGGATAACTTTTGTCACTATTACTGCATTTGCGTGTAACAAAATGCATTGTGGTCTTTCCTATCCTATTCTATCCTATCCCGTAAGTCGGAGGTCGTCGGGACACCGCAGATAATCGTTTAACCAGCGTACGCCATCTTTCCCTGTCCTCAGCAACCCTGATTGTTTCGCTCAGTGTCAAAACCAGTCCATTATCGAATGTTGTCCTCCTACCTCTTTTTCGATCTCCCTCTTCTTCTACCTCCTTGCACTGTGCCTTGCAGGATGGTCTTTGCAAGACCTGATGATCTGGTGACATGGCCATCATTGTGGTCTTTACAGTGGAAGAATTCAATTGCTGATCTCTGATTTCCTCTCTTTGTGGGGACAGCAATCCATAATTATCGCCCTTTGCCTCACACTGCTCAGCTGACATTAGATATAAGAAGCAGACCTGTGCACATCTACGGATTTTCCGTATTTTCTCCGATTTTCATGACCAGAATACGGATTACTTATTAAAATTCTATTAAAATTCCGAAATTCTGATTTTTTTACTTCAGCTTGCTACTGAAAATTTTTTAAAACTACTGAAATTTGGTTTGTTTGCTACTGATGAGCATTTTGAGTGTGCACAGGTCTGAAGAAGGCTTAAGAGCGAGTGTTGGTTCATGTATTTGCCAGCGCCTTGAGCAGCTCTTGAGCTGGAAAAGCGCTATGCAAGAACAATTAAATAAACAAATAAATAAATAAATAAATAAATAAATAAAGACCTAATTAATAATCTAAGCGAATGTCAGTTTACATTTCATTTTTTTCGTGCCGTCGGCAGTCTGCGCTTCCCCAGCTTTAGATGCAGATGGTTTTGCAGGTGCTGTCAAAGTTGTCGCAGAGAATTGACCAGGTGCAGCAGATGTAGCACTCTTCCACTCACCTTCAGGGACTGCAGGCGCATCTCCAGCGGCTGTCGTCTCTGCATCAGCATCTGAGGTGTAGGTGGAAGGCTCATCAGATGCTGCAGGAGTTGGTAACACAAAATGGAAGAATGTGATACATCAACCACGGCATCGACAAACAAGCTTTCACTGCCAGCATGCGTTTGCATTAGGCAGAGGGGTGGAGTATACCGTCAACCACACTTTTAGCCTACTTACTCCTTCGGATGAGAGCATAAACCGAGGTCTAGTCTGTGCACAAACGCATTCCATCGCATGGACTTCAAAGATCCTGACGCTCATGTACTAGAGGAGTGAGTGTCGGCTACACAAATAACCCAGCAAGAACAAGGTCCATTCTCCCCCACACCAGGTAGCACAGGATTGTGCTCAGCAAGCTTTCTAGTGCTTAGTTGTCTGGGCGTCAGACGATGCCCCCAAAAGGTTGCAAGTGGGCGCCTCAGGCGGCTTGAGTTAGATCCTGTATCGGCCAGCGCCTTGAGCTGTTCTTGGGCTGGAAAAGCGCTATATAAGAATGATAGAGGGAAAAAAAACACTTTTTCACATTTAAATAAAATTATACACAAGTCAGCTTTCTATAGTTGTATGTGTGTGGCTGCGTGTGTGTGTGTGTGTGTGTGTGTGTTTGTGTGTCGCACTGGTAGAACGTTCGCCTGGCACGCCAGTGACCCAGGTTCGAATCCCGTGCTGACCAAGATAAAAGTGGTCATTTTCACTGTCCATCTTAGCAGTGTGATTGCTCTGGTGGTTCAGTGTTCATTTAGGTAACTACCCCTCTTTGCTAGGACGGCTATCCACGTCTGCCATATCGCCAATGGTGGGTGTAGACGTTAAACCTCAATGTTCGTTCGTTCATTCATTCCTTCATTCATTCCTTCATTCATTCATTCATTCATTCATTCATTCTTCTTCTTCTTCTTCTTCTTCTTCTTCTACTACTACTACTACTACTTCTTCTCCTTTTCAACTGTTAAAATTCTGCATAACCTATTAACACACTACTTTATAATTAGAAACACAGCTAAGTAAGCTTAAATCTGGTTAAATATAGATAACAATATGACATTCTTCCCCGTAAATTTCTGGGGAATCTCATCTCCGGAAATGTGGTAAATGTACGGGTGGTCAATTCTAGTTTCAATCGGCGAATACTTTCGCTGCAACCCTTCCCAGGCCCCTTATGCCTCTTGATATAAAAATCATACATGGACACAAGTATATCAACTAACAAGTTAGTATCTCCCTTCTATGTCTCTGTCGACGTGCGCGTACAACCGGTTGCTTCCCTTTACATGCTTTGCGCTCCATAGAACGTCGACGGCCTAAAATAATGTTTTAGAAACTTCAAAACCCAGGGGAATTATGGGTAGGGAAATCCTTTTCTGAAATGACGTCGGCAGGACTCTTCGAGATTGGTGCATGGCACACGAGACACACGCAAAATGGCGTCATATGAAGATTGGTTAGATCTGAATTCGTCTAATTTGACCTCGCATGCTGCTGGATAACAATGCAATTTGAATTTGCTTTCAAAAATCAAAAGACAGCGAGACCTCAACAAAGTACAACGAGCCAAGGCGAGGCAAACACTCAAGGCCGACAGAACAAAAAGCACACAAACTACAAAAGGTAAGTACCCGTGACCATACACAATAAAGTAGGCCTAACCACCATTGCAAACTAGGATTGATCATCACCATGATTGAATTTTTCCACCCCACCTTCCAATTGGTACGGAATCGAACATATGCTCAAATCATCATATCTTTAACAGACCTTGCATGTGCATTATACAGTGTGCTTCAAGCGATAAATGAACCATCACATCGAACGATCTGAGCAGAATGGCGAACAATCGTTCACTGAGACTCACGATCGCCTGCACTGAGCTCACATACATGTGTGCATGTTTCTATAAATCCATCATGTTCTCCTTCGATAATTGAGCAAAGCCTTTGTTCACTATCAGAAATATGCAGTTACTCTCCCAACTTTCGTTTAATTTCAACCAGCACATCTTCGCGAGAAATGGCGACCATGACTTCAACCGTAGCTAGTTATCAGTTACTTCCCTTGAACAGATTTCCCAGAATTCTCTATTCTATTTTTAAGTTTGGGATACCCCCGTCTCAGCTTGTGGCTAAAACCAAGGGCAACGGGACCACCGCACGTCGACTGGGGGCAATACGAGAAACTAACTTGTTAGTTGATATACTTGTGACATGGACTATAGTCACAAAAAAAACGGGCGTTTAAAAATAGCGCAAACAAAATAGCTATATATAGCGATGAATCTGAAGTTGTAAATGAATAGACTTTTAAATAAAAAGAACTGTATTTAACGAGTTGGTTATGTTGTGAAAATTAGCCATTGGATTAAATAGTTCTTGTTTCTATAATTGCTTTAAGGCATACTTGTACAAAGTTGCACAGGAACAACAATAGTCTTACCATAGAAATCTGACATTGTGAAGAAATTTGGACACACAAGAGCAGGGAGCAGACTACATAATTATTTTGGACTACTTTCGATACGATTGTACAAGAGGGTGACGTGACACAGAGTCTTTGCGTAGTACGTGAAAATCTACCTCACTCACCAATCACTGTGACGTTGAACGTGATGTTGAAAGATTCTAAATCCCATATCATCCACCGAGTGCTGTCCTCCAGTTCCATCGTCTTGCTCAAAGTACACGTCAGCAGTTGATTCTCTTTCTTTTCCCCGGCTCCATCGCTGTGATTATCACACGTGCAGCTGTCGTTGCGCTGAGCATTGGGTAAGTAGAAGTTACATTGGTCATTGTACATGTAACTTGAGTCAATACGGCGTGACAATTTCAGGACGCGGGTGATATTCACGTTGTGGCAATCGGGGATGCTGACGTGAAAGCTGATGTTGCCTTTCTCGTGCTCTTTGAATTCAAAATTACGTGTATCTTTGACTTGGATGCTACCTGATACAGGAATTAGGGAAAAGGTGTCAATGATGTCAACGAAGAAGAAGAAGAAGAAGAAGAAGATGATGATGATGATGATGATGATGATGATGATGATGATGATGATGATGATGATGATGATGATGATGATGATAAGAAGAGGAAGAAGAAGAAGAGGAGGAGGAGGAGGAGGAGGAGGAGGAGGAGGAGGAGGATAAGAAGAAGAGGAAGAAGAAGAAGAAGAAGAAGAAGAAGAAGAAGAAGAAGAAGAGGAGATTGATGATGATGATGATGATGATGATGATGATGATGATGATGATGATGATGATGATGATGATGATGATGATGATGATGATAAAATAAGAAATTGATTTACAGGGTGTTGCATTGCTGACCACTGCATAACACAAACAGAAACATAGGATGCATTTTTCCATCATTAACCTCTAACAGATGGCTGCGACCTCAGGTGCATTACACGATTTAGGTGCCTGTATCAATGGAATGCCTGTATCAGTACACTAGCAAAAACAATACGTTCTTGAAAGCCGTATAAGATTTGTACACAAATTCCTTCTCGATAGTTTTGTTTAGTTTCCTGATAGAAAAAAACAACCCCCCCCCCCCCCCCTCAAAAACAAAAACAAAGTTATTTTCTTCGTTTAATTTGACTTCACAAAGCGCTTAAGAAGAACATTCACGAAAATAGAAGAATTTACACAAAATGGCTAATGAATAGTCACAGTCTTGAAATTAAATGTTTATACGTCGCATTTCCTGAATAAAATGCAATTCGTTCCCGTTGACTTGTTACATTACCAACAATGCCGTGTTGTAACGTAAGTCCTACCACAGGCACATTAACCAAGAAGAATGGACCCTCGGCAAGAATTATGTGGATCCCCGATAGCGGACTGGTAGCGCAGTAGTACGTAGGGCCTATATTTATAGAAGGCGATGATCCATTGTTCTTGGTTAATGCGCCTGTGGTCCTACTTAATATGTGTAGTGCTTTTTAGGATAAGATAGGCATACAGATGGAGATTTCCTTCTAGTGTTGTTATATAATTATACTACTCAAAATAATTGAAGGGCCACTCTCATATTTCATTTAGTTTAATTACTTTTTGCTGCTATCAATAATATCGCTTATATTGCTTATTTCAAAACTTATCCTGTACAGTAACATTTAAGACAATCTTATTCTGACAAGTAATCACATGTGTGAGTTTTGAACTTTCTGCACTGAGTTGAAAACCAAACCTAATTTTTACCAAAAAATGACCCTAATTTACTGTTGTCTTGCTAATAAAGCAAAATTTTCAACATGAAAAAGTGATTTGCATGCGAAAGGCTTGCATTTTCTGAGTTCAGTTCAACAATCGGCGCTTTTTTTCTGGGTATAAATGGCAGCGCTTTTGCTGCTTTCCTAATCATGCCCCCAAGGCGATGATTGACTGATGCGGATAGAGGCAGAGCTATTGCATGGCTTCAGGAAGGGGTGGGGGTGAGAGAAGTTGGCAGGCGGCTGGGAGTGTCCCACTCCATTGTCCAAAGGCTGCGGGAGCGCTTTAACAACACTGGAAGCGTCCAAGAACCAAGAAGGTCCGGACGCCCCCGCGTTACCACTGCAAGACAAGACCATTTCATCACACTGTCAGCTCTGAGGATGAGGTCCGCTACAGCAAACACCATCAGAAGACAGCTTCACGCAGCCAGCAATGTTAACGTCAGCGACAAGACATTTCGCAACCGTCTACACGAGGCAAACCTGCGATCAAGACGACCAGCAGTACGGCCTTTGCTCACCCCAACTCACCGCGCAGCGCGTTTGGCCTGGGCTCGGCGTCATTTGGTGTGGACTAGGCAACATTGGTCAAGGGTGCTCTTTACAGACGAGTCTCGGTTCTCCTTGTCTTTCAACGACCGTCGAGTGAATGTTTGGAGGCGTCCACGGGAGCGTTTTGCTGATGCGACGGTGCGCGAGAATGACCGCTTTGGTGGTGGATCTGTCATGATGTGGGGTGGCTTCGGATTAAACTTCAGAACACCCCTGCTCCAAATTCATGGCAACTTAAACGGTATTGGCTACAGGGATGACGTCCTACAACCTAGGGTTCTTCCAGCTCTGCGGGCCATTGGGGAAGGTGCCATACTACAGGACGATAATGACAGACCCCACCGAGCGCGTATCGTCAATGACTTCCTGCAGCAACAGCACGTCATAAGGATGGATTGGCCGGCTCGATCACCCGATTTGAACCCCATGGAACATCTGTGGGATGTCTTGGGTCGACAGACATGGGCAAACCTCCCTCCAGGAGCTAACCTTGAAGTTCTGGCCCAAGTTCTCCAGCAAGAGTGATTGGCTATCCCAGGAAACATCCTCCATAACCTGATACGGTCCATTAGACAACGATGCCAAGACTGCATTGATGCAAACGGAGGCCACACCCGATACTGACTCTATAGATTTTTGGTTTCTAAAGTTTTGATTTTGTAAATGAGGGGTATGTCCAGTTAAATTGAATTTACTCGAATTTTAAGCGACTGATGTCTAAAATCTTTTTTGTTATTGATGCAGAAATGATTGCAATAAAATATGATGAACTAATAAATTGAATTAGTGTTTCTGATTTAAAGAGAGACCCATATGTCCAAGTGGCCCTTGTATTATTTTGAGTAGTATATAATAATGCCAGCACTGTCACTGGCTAACGACCAATGAGTGTTGGGCATACGTGTGTGTGTGTGTGTGGTGTGTGGGTGTGTGTGTGTGTGTGATATAGTTATTTATATAGTGCGACCATGTAACCTTATACTTGTGCTAATTAATAATGAAAAAAATATTCATACAAATAAAACATCCGGGTATCTAAATGTACAGTATTTGAAGAGGCTTGCAATGCAAATGATTTAGCTTTAATGTATCAGAAATTCACAGTGTTAATACAATACCCAGTGACTCAAATTGTGTCACGGTACATTAATTGTGTAAAGTGTGTTAATTCATATCAATTAATTCAATGATTAGTTATTGTTTCCACATAGGTCTCTAAGCTTCTTCTTCTTCTTCTTCTTCTTCTTCTTCTTCTCTCCCTCCTCCTCCTCCTTCTTCTTCTTCTCCTCCTCCTCCTTCTCCTCCTCCTTCTTCTTCTTCTTCTTCTTCTTCTTCTTCTTCGTGTTGCTCTTCTACAGCTCTACTACTACTTCTACTACTGCTGCTGCCATTACTGCTACTGCTGTTGCTACTACTACTACTACTGCTGCTGCTACTACTACTATTACTGTTGCTACTACTACTAGTACTACTAGTACTACTACTACTACTGCTGCGCCTACCACCATCACTACTACTACTAATTCTTCTTCTTGATTAATAAACTAAAACACAAGTCCAGCAAGTTGTATTCGAGTCAGGATTTCATTTGTCCTTCATATAAAAATCAAATGACGTTGCACAGGCCTTGATGTTAAAGGATGAACAAAACACGACGGAGCTGTCAAACCAGAAAACACAAAAAAGGACACACCGCTCATGCTATGTCCAGTACATCACAACTGACGTTTCTGAAAAATCGACCAATATTAACCAATAATAAACAGCGAGGAACAATTACAACGACTAAATATAATAAAAACAATTAGGCCCAATTTAGTTTGAAGGTGTGCGTCAAATAATCCATTGTTTCCTGTTGACACGGTATTAGCCAACGTGAGTAAGTGTGTGTGTGCTCTGGGAATGAGGGTGAAACTTCTGTGTGTGTTTTTGTACGGGTCTTAGTTTTATGCGGAGCATAGGGGCGAGTGGGAGCTGTGAGTATCTGAGATCTTGAGAGAGAGAGATAGAGTGAGAGAGAGAGAGAGAGAGAGAGAGAGGGAGAACATATCATAACATAACATAACATAACATAACATAACATAACATAACATAACGTAACATAACATAACATAACTTAACACAACAATGTTATATTGCAAGGTTAAACGAGTAAGCACCGGGTGAGCTTCTGTTCATCTTGCTATTAGGGCTTGCAACGACAACTATTAAATACTATTAACTGTTAAACTAACATTATAACATTAACATCATGGAACAATAACAATGAAATAAGATCATCGTTAGATAAAAGTATATTCAAAATTTCAATTCATAATAATGATGTTAATGTCGATCAACAACTAATTAATGTCTATTTTACTTTTTATTTTGGTTTTAAGAGACGTTTTTTCAAATGGTGTAAATTTAGGTGCTTGAGAGCGGAGATCGTCATGAAAGTTGTTCCACAAACTGGAACCGGAACACGCTAGACTGGGTTTGAGAGATCAATTCTTGGGATATTTCATTTTGTGGATAGTCTGGCAGTTTTCTTGGGAACCACCCCCCTTCCCCCCCCCCCTCATGCAGGGAAGACAGAGGCATGCAGGTATCGAGACAGAGATAGTAAAGAATTCATCTGTATGTATTATATATAGGCCTATGCGTGCATGGCACATTTTATTTACAGTTCATTTATTCATGTTATGTAATGTTTTGCGTCCACGTCAAAAACAGTTTCCCGCTTGAAGGGAATCACTTGCCGGCGAGTAAAATGACAACATCTTGGATATAACTCTTGTTCGATGATATCATACAGGTAATAATGGAATGATAAGAACGATGAAAAAGAAACAGAGCAACTCACAGCGAGATGATGCCTACCGAAAAATCAACAATCACATCCGAAAAGGCCTGCGCACAGCAAAGGAGAACTGGGTAGAAGATCAATGCCAGGAAATAGAGAACAGTCTTAACAAGAACAGCAAGAAGGCTTACCAAGCGGTGAGGTGGCTGACAAGTGTTAAAAAGCCAAAGGTCTCCACGATCCAAAGCAAATCTGGCATATGCCTTACAAAAGAACACAAAGTCTTGGATAGATGAACAAAGTACTGCTCTGACTTTTACAACCACACACCAAACGGAGACATATCACTTCTAGCATGCCCCAGAACAGAGACGAAGAACAAATCCTCCCAATTCTCCGAGAAACCCTAACCATAACGCTTGCCATCCCTCTTCCCAAATAGGTTATCTACAGGAGTGTGAAAATTACCGCACCATCAACCTCATCAGGCATCCCAGCAAGGTCCTCCTGAAAATAATACTAAACGGTTTGAAACCCCAGAATAATCTGCGAGATATACCTATAGCACCAACAACATCTTTATCGATTCATGTGTTTGTAGACTTCAAGAAGGCGTTTGATCGAGTCTGGCATGCATCTCTGTGGGCAACTATGACAGAGTACAACATCAGCCCTAAAATTATTGAAGTCATCAAAAGCCTGTATGAGAAGGCTATCAGTGCAGTCCTCCACAACAGCACCATCGGGAACTGGTTCAGAACAACAATCGATGTGCGTCAAGGATGCCTACTTTCTCCAACGCTATTCAATATCTTCCTGGAACCCATCTTGTCAAATGCCCTTGCAGATCACGAAGGCACTGTCAGCATTGGGGGTTAAGCAATCTCCAACCTCCGTTTTGCAAATTATATTGATTGGTTGGCTGGAGAGGAACAAGAACTTGAACAGCTGATACAGAGGCTGGACACCACCTCCAGAGCCAATGGAATTGAAATAAGTCCATTCTAGAATGTTGTCCTCCCACCTCTTTTTATGTTTCCTTCTTCTTCTTCTTCTTCTTCCTCTTTGATGGTCTTTGCAAGGCCTGATGCTCTGGTGACCTGGTGGCCATACCATCGGAGTTTCCGTTTCTTCACCAATGTGAGCATGTCATCGTGTAGTCCAATGGCTTGTGTGATGGTCTATCGGACTTCGTCGTTGGTGATGTGCTGGGAATAGGAAATGCCCAGAGGTCTTCTGTAGTACATCTCCGTGCTTTGTATTCTTCGTTGTAGCCTAGATCTGCTGCGAGGGTCCATGTTTTGCAAGCGTATAGCAATATGGAGATGACAAGGGAGCGCAGCAGCCTTACCTTGGAATGTAGGCTGATGTTCCTGTCTTTCCAAATGGGCTTCAACCTTGTCAGGGCAGCAGTTGTTTGTGCTATCCTGGAGAGGACTTCCTGTCGGGAACCATTCTCTGATACAATGGCTCCTAAAAATTTGAAGCTATACACTGTGTTGAGGGATTGGCCTTGAACTTTGATGTCCGTGTTGATGCCATTAGAGTTGTTGGTCATCATTTTGGTCTTCTCTGCACTTATTCCCATTCCATTGGTTCTGGAGGTGGTGTCCAACCTCTGTGTCAGCTGTTCAAGTTCTTGTTCCTCTCTGTGACAACACGAGTTTTCAGCACGAGCTAGAGTTAGTATATATCGTGCGGAGTTGCACATCTCTAGTGATATAGTGTACATAGTCGAATCGGCAGTTTCTTTTACTGCGTATGAAAGATAAGTAAGTATGGGTTTCACGTGATTAACGCAAAAGGGCATAATGCGGAATGAGGAAACTGGGTTACTGAGCTCGACTCGATGTTGTCCTGTGTTCTGGTATGTGATTTAGTTAGCAGAATGTGGTTATTGTTGCAAGCAGTCGGTCTTTTTGACAGAAGTAGCGTTGTGACTGTGTGTCAGGTTAGAATACGTCTTCTCTAAGGGTATTTGTTCGTTGTGTTTCGAACCACCCAAGGTCTTGTTGCCCTCGTCGGGACAAGGATGTTAAAAAGTCTGTAGTGGGAGGACTGTGACTGCCATCTATTGAGAAGTATAGGTGTAGAGTTCAGTTCTAAAGCTGTGTGGCCCTCGATTGGGCACCTGCCAATGCTCAAGTACTTCGCAAATATTGAGATGCCCCTTTGCATAGCTAAGCATTAGCCAGAAATGGATTTGAACTCTCAACTAACAAGTGTGGTGCTGTATTGTGGTGTGCCGTTTTGTATTGTGTATGTATATGTGTCACAAGCCGAGGACCTAAAAAGGTGAGTGTGAAACCTACAATTCATTTCCTTAGTGGCTGATGCATTTCGAGTCTGCGTACGTGATTGAATGCTGGTGAATGAGGGGAAAAGGGGTGTATTTTGATAAATAGTGACTTATTGATTTTTATATGATTTTCTTGTTGTATGTGTAAACGGGAAATGTTGTTGATGTTGTTGCCAAAACGGGGTCAAAGGGTAACAATGAAGTATGCATGTTAAAGTGAGAGAGAGAGGGGGGTGATGAATGCGAAGAAAGGGAGACAATGTACTATGTTGGAGAGGGGTGATGAACGTGATGAATATGAGGGAAGCGTGTTGTATTATAGTATGATAGAGATAATTGTGAATGGAGGGAGATAACATTACATTACATTACATAATTGTTGCTTTAGGTCCAGCGGACTCTTCCGAGCCAAATCAGGACCGGACAACCCCCAATCCGCATAAAAGATCTGCTGAAACAACCCTAGTGAGAAAACTGAATGCCCTCCACCAGCCAGTCACTTTACAATAAAGACCTCCCATGCAGGGGACGGCTGAGGCTTCACTCCAACTTATCGAACCCCCGTTTACAAAAACAAAATAGAATACAAACATCATTATAAATTATCAACAAAACACATACATATAAAATGCCTACATTGCTAAATAATAACATCATAGGAAGCCCTAGTGACCACCTGGCAGAAAGCGTCCAATATTCCCAAGCTGATCCAACAGACCTCATACACAAACAAGGAGTCTTGTCCCGGAAGAGTTTTCAAGAAAAAAGGTAGGAGACTGGTCTAGCGAAGAAGATGATAGTATAGCAGATTGATAGAACAGATCAGGAATGAGAAAGAGCAAATGAGAAAGACAGCGACAGTGGGAAGTTAAAGCACTAAATTTCCAGAAAGTGGGGATACTATTTATACTGAAACCCCCGGCACCCCAACGGGGGTGAATGGAGGGAGATGATGTATTATAACGTGGAGAGGGGTGATGAAGATGGTGATGAGGATGAGATGAATCGGGATTGTGCGACTGGAAGAGCACTTGTAATAACTATATATATATATATATATATATATATATATATATATATATATATATATATATATATATATATATATATATATATATATATATATATATATATATATATATATATATATATAAAATTTAATATAAATTCTCTCCAAATGGCTAGCACCATACAGCAACCATTAAGGAACAAGGAATAAAAACAAGCCAAGGGAGGCAAGTTAATTTAAACAAGGAAAATAATTATCCTGCTCTCAAAGGTGGACAAAAGTGAGACATAGTGACTTTCAATTCCATGTGCTTCTTAATGAGCTACAAGAGCTCAATAAGCAGTAGAATTGCATTCATAAAGCCTGGTTCTCCTGACGCGTTTCGATCTTTACCAAAGATCTCATCAGAGGAGGTTTGGCCCTGAATGCATAGACTACCCAGGCAGTACAGTTGGACTGCACTTAGTGTAGTCTATGCATTCAGGGCCAAACCTCCTCTGATGAGATCTTTGGTAAAGATCGAAACGCGTCAGGAGAACCAGGCTTTATGAATGCAATTCTACTGCTTATTGAGCTCTTGTAGCTCATTAAGAAGCACATGGAATTGAAAGTCACTATGTCTCACTTTTGTCCACCTTTGAGAGCAGGATAATTATTTTCCTTGTTTATATATATATATATATATATATATATATATATATATATATATATATATAAACAATTATGTTTTATGTAAGAGATGTAAATTATGGAATTAGGAGTTGTATAGGAGTTATTGTGATGCATGTATAACCAGGTCAAGATGGCGGACGGCGGAAGGCGTATTCTGTTATGTAGTATTTAAGTTTCGTAGACAAGCTGTTGAGACTCTGTGTTTGTCTACAGATTGGGCTGTGCGTATTTATGTGGGATTACTACAACCATCGTCACTGTTATCCCAGTTTCTGGTAGTTCTCCATTGCCATGGCTTCTGCTTCTGTTACTGCTACTACCACTGGATAATTCTACATTTTCTACGTGTCGCTGCTGTACCATTGTGCCTTGTGTACATCCGTTCTGAGACCTCTGCCTTTGCAGCTGGGGGGTGTGGTCCTCCATCATCGACTGGACCTGCCGTTACTTCGGGCGAAGCTCTCCATCGGCCACAGGAAACTACACGCACCACACCACACACATACAGATCTGCACATCACGCACCTAAAAACATAACTCGTTATTTAATGTAAATCACTTCCTTTATTCGTGTGATCGACTGCTTTAGCTCCTACTGAGCTTAGAATAACAGACAAGTTAGATTACAAACAGTGGTCCTGGACTGTAAGCTAGCTCAAGTTATACGATTGAATTTTAAGATGTCCTGATTGTGAATTCAGCTTGTATTGTATTTACCTGAATTGAATTGATTGTTAATATTGTTACATATTGTTGTGGGCATTTTGCTGTGTATAGATCGGGGTTTTCAGCTAGATAAGGGCGGTAACTGTTTTGTAGATACTGGGTTGGGGGTCCTGATAGGGGTTGAGGGTGGTTTAGTATCCCATATTCCTGTGAGTGCGTGTTTGTTTGTGAATAAAAGAGTGTGATTGTCATCTGGCATTTTGTGTTAGTTTCTTTCGTTTGAGTTCTATCCTACCACTCGTTGTTTTGAGCTGAACGTCGCGGAACCCGCTCGGGTGACGCGACACTCTCCAGCCAATCCATCAATGTCATCCTCAAAACGGAGGTTGGAGATTGCTCTATCCCCTATGCTGACAGTGCCTTCGTGATCTGCAAGGACATCTGACATGATGCGCTCTAGGAAGATTTGAAGAGAGTTGGAGAGAGTAGGCATTCTTGACGCATACCGATTGTTGTTCTGAACCAGTTTCCGATGGCGCTGTTGTGGAGGACTGCATTGGTAGCCTTGTCAAACATGATGTCAATAATTTTAGGGCTGATGTTGAATTCCCTCATGGTTGCCCACAGAGCTGCATGCCAGACTCGGTCAAACGTTTTCTTGAGGTCTACAAACACTTGATATGGATGTTGTTGGTGCTGTCGGTATTTCTCGCAGATTATTCTGAGGTTAAAAATCTGTTCAGTGGTACTTCGCCCTGCCATGAATCTTGCTTGCTCTTCATCTAGGATTTGTTCAGCATGGGATTTCAACTTGTTGAGTATTATTACTCATCATTTCACAATATACAAATTGAAAGAATTGTTCTTAAATTAAAACATACTCTTTTTTTTTACAAATTAGATATTATTCAATATTAATATTGCAGAATAAACAATGAAATAATAGTGACATTCTGTCTATGCAAAGAAGATCCAAATCACACAATAAGAGATTCAGTTTACAAAGATAGTCTTTCCACCTTCAAATCCAAAGGCAGAATAACATCGTATTTCAAAATTTCCAATTCCAAAACTTGTGAAATAGCTAATCAGAGCCTCTGACACAACCATAGAAGTTTTAAAGTAATGAAAATAGGTACAGTCAACAAAACATTTTTTTCCTACCATAACTAGAAACACTTTAAATACAAATAATAATAGTTTTGAATTGTAGTAATGTGCCTTTTTCTATACTTCTTGAATTCACAAATAGAAAATGCTTTAGTATTAGGCCATACTATATAGCTTCAAAAATATCCAAAAAAATATAATTGAAATAAGCCTGTTCATGACAAGGAAAACAAACAAAAAAACAACAAATTAATCAAAAAGAGACAAAAATCTTGCATCAGTGAAATGTCCATTGACGACTACAACAACAGTTGCGTTTGCTGTCATGCTGTTGCTGTTAGTGTTGCTGCTGTTGAAGCTGCAGTTGCCACTAGTATTCTTGTTGTTGTTGTTGTTGCTACTGTTGTTGTTACTATTGCTTCTGAGGTGTTGCTATTGCTACTGCTGCTGCTACGACTATTGCTGATGCTGTTCTTATTACTATTGGTCCTGCTGCTGTTGTTCTACTACTGATCCTGCTGCTGTTGTTGCTACTATTCCTGCTGCTATTGTTGCTACAATTCCTGCTGTTGCTGCTGCTGCTGCTGTTGCTCTCTCTTCATCCTCCTTACTTCGGAGGGATCGACGTACAACTCTTCAACGCTGACGTTTCCTGTTAGCACAAACACGCTTTCTTTTTAAAAATTCAACTATCGCATATGAGTTAATACCATGCACCCTAAACCAATGGGCACAAAGGCGTGGCGGTCACGTGCTGCGGGAATAACACAGCGTGCTCGAGTTTGAAAATGGTGAAGTACTGTGCTGCGTTTGGATGCTCTAACTCCGACGTGAACCTTTATGCAAAGAAAAGAACATTTCCTTTCATCGATTTCCACTGAAAGATGAAATATTGATGAACTCTAAACTGAATGTCAGTGACAAATCACTCTTTAAAAATAGCCTGTCCCCTGATAATAATTTGTCTATAATCATTATTGCACGAATGTGCTATGTTCAAAACCTCACAATATCCCAAAATGTTGGTAAATTTAAAATTTTTAAGCAGCATTGGAGTACACGCGAGCGAGCTAAAAGAAGTCATGACCGCTTTGTTATTCCTGCGCCACGTGACCATGCCGCCGACTTGTGCATAGAGCCCATTACTACTACTACTACTACTACTACTACTACTACTACTACTACTACTACTACTACTAATAATAATAATAATAATAATAATAATAATAATAATAATAATAATAATAATAATAATAATAATAATAATAATAAAATTAATTATAATAAATACTGGATGCTCTACGCGCTTTATTATTAAATCAGACTTAAAGCGCGGCGATCTCTAACCCTCATACAAGCTCACCCGTTACAGACACTCCTACATACATAATAAACACACATTCACTCATCACTCAAACATGTGCCGTTAAAGGCAAGTCGCTGTTACTATGCGGAAAGGAAATGCAATTTTAATGTGGACATTTTTTAAAAAAAAAAAGATAGACTGCTTTAAATACCATTATCACAGACCGTGTATGTATATATTGATCTTGTTATAACATAGCGCATGCATCTAAGGCTAAACAAAAACAGCTTAAATACTCTGATGGAAGTCAAGATTAAACTTCGCTTGATGATAATTGACCCCAAGATCACACACATGTCAACGTCACAGACCCTTTCCAAACTCACAGCGAGTGTTGCCCACCGGAAAAAAATTACTCCCAACCCCACACCCCGGTTTTGATATCAATCGACCTTTTTTCACCTCCCTTTGTTAACGTGCCTGTTAAAATTAATTCTAAAAATAGCACCCTTGCGAAAGAGGGTAGGCACAGTTGTTTGACTAATTTAGAATAACATGACACCTATATGTTACCAATGTCTTGCTGCGACGAAAGGATCTCAATGCCCAGTGACCTTCCAGACCGGAAGTCAGGGTTCACAATGTCAGCTGACCACTTTTGTTCCTTCTGAACTGAAAAGAGAAAAAAAAAACAACTCCTCATTTCCCCACTTAAACAAACTGCGTGTGCGAGTCTTTAAATGCGAAATTTTAACACACCTCGCTCCCTCTCTCTGTCTATGTCCCTCCATATCTGTCTCTCTGTATCTGTCTCTGTCTGTCTATCTGTCTCTCTTTCTTTCTCTTTCGCTTTTTGTTTCCGTCTATCTGTCTGTCTGTCTGTCTGTCTGTCTGTCTCTCTCTTTTCTTTTCTTTCTCTTCAAACCTAAAGCGAACATGTACTAAAAAGTCCGCACCGAATAGCGTCCCCTGAACGTGGCAAACATTACATACCAGATAAAATGAGTGTCTGTAACGGGTGAGTCAGATACTTACAAAAAAATTAAACTACTTGTACACAAAGTGACTAAATTTATAACAAAATGGCTACAAATATTATATGAACATTTGAAAAGTTCGAACTCCTGTAATAATATGCTCAACTCACTTCTGCGTTGTCTACGCATGTAGACGAGGAAAAGCGCTTTTGCAAGCAACGCAATCGCAATGATGACCATACACATCACAGCAAACGCAACTGCAAAAAATCAAATGGAGACAATTAAAATTAAAATAGGCCTACCAAACTTATTTCATATATTAGCTTTAACGTCTTAGAGACTTGCACAGGTAGACAATGCAAATATTATTCCAATCATATCCTTTACGGTAACTCGAAAGTGGTTGGGGTACCACAGATGATCGTTGAACCCGCGAACTCCATCTTTCTCTGTCCTCAGCAACCCTCATGGCTTCGCCCAGTCTCAAGCCAGTCCATTCTCGAACGTTGTTCTCCCACCTCTTTTTCTGTCTCCCTCTTCTTCTGCCTCCTTGCACCGTGCCTTGCAGGATGGTCTTTGCAAGGCCGGATGATCTGGTGACGTGGCCATACCATCGGAGTTTCCGTTTTTTCACCACTGATAGCATGTCATCGTGTTGTCCAAGGGCATGTAAGATGGTCTGTCGGACTTCGTCATTGGTGATGTGCTGGGTATAAGAATTGCCCAGAAGTCTTCTATAGCACCTCATCTCCGTGATTTGTATTCTTCGTTGTTGGTCTGCAGTGAGGGTCCATGTTTCGCAAGCGTAAAGAAGATGGAGATGACAAGGAAGCGCAGAAGCCTTACCTTGGAATGTAGACTGATGGTCCTATCTTTCCAAATGGGCTTCAACCTTGTCAGGACAGCAGTTTTATTTGCGATCCTGGAGAGGACTTCCTGTCTGGACCCATTGTCTGATACAATGGCTCCTAAATATTTGAAGCTATGCACTGTATCGAGTGATTGGCCTTGGATTTTGAAGTCCACGTTGATGTCATTGGTGTTGTTGGTCATCATTTTGATCTTCTCTGCACTTATTTCCATTCCAAAGGCTCTTGTGCTGGTGTCAAACCTCTGTACAAGCTGTTCAAATTCTTGTTCCTCTTCAGCCAATCCATCAATGTCATCCGCAAAACGGAGGTTGGAGATTGCTCTACCCCCTGTGCCTGTGCCTTGGTGATCTGCAAGGGGATCTGACATGATGCGCTCTAGGAAGATGTTGAAGAGTGTTGGAGAGAGTAGGCATCCTAGACGCACGCCGATTGTTGTTCTGAAACAGTTCTCTAGGGCGCTGCTGTGGAGAACTGCACTGGTAGCCTTGTCATACAGGCTTTTGATGACTTCAATAATTTTAGAGCTGCCCACAGAGCTGCATGCCAGACTCGGTCAAACGCCTTTTTGAAGTCTACGAACACATGGTATAGATGTTGCTAGTGCTGTTCTGTAGATATTTCTCGCAGATTATTCTGAGGTTGAAAATCTGTTCAGCGGTACTCCGCCCTGCCCTGAATCCTGCTTGTTTTTCAGCTATGATTTGTTCAGCTCGAGTTTTCAACCTGTTTAGCATTTTTTTTAGAGGACCTTGCTGGAATGGCTGATGAGGCTAATGGTGCGGTAATTTTCATACTCCTGAAGTTTATTCTTTTTGGGGAAGGGTGATGACAAGCGACTGGGTCGATGGTGTAGGCCACTCCCCACTCTGCCAGATCGTGTTACAGATAATGGTGAAGGCGTCAGTCATCCCTTTTTCTCCTGCTTGAAGCAATTCTGCAGGCATGTTATCCACTCCCGCTGATTTCCCCTTTTTCAGCGATTGCACTGCTGCCTCAACTTCTTCTCGGAGAATTGGGAGGATTTCTTCTTCTTCTTTGTTCTTAGGACATGCCAGAACTGATTGGGTCTCCGTTTTGTGTGTGGTTGTAAAGGTCAGAGCAGGTCGCTGTCCATCTATCCAAGACTTCTGGTTCTTATGTAAGACATATACCAGACTTGCTTTGGATCGTGGAGACTTTGGGCTGTTTAACACTTGTCAGCCGCTTCAAAGTTTGGTAGTTTTTTTTGCTGTTGTTCTTCCGACTGTTCTCTATTTCCTTGCATTGATCTTAAATACATTTGTCCATACAAGCTTTGAAACACGCGCAATCAAACTGTTGCTCATATATGGTAGTTGAAAAGTAGCTCTGTATTGAAAATGGCTGACAACATAAGTAAATAACACTGCATTTGCGTCAAACAAAATGCACTGTGATCCTTACAGTGGTAGAAATTAATTGCTATCAATGATTGTATCCCAAAGTCACGAGAGCAAGTCATAATGGGCCCATAACCTGACACATAATGTAAGAAGTGTAAGACCTTCAGTTAAGTCCTGTATTGGCCAGCACCTTGAGCAGTTCTTGAGCTGGAAAAGCGCTATATAAGTATAAATAAATAAATAAAAAATAAATAAATAAATAAATAAATAAATAAATAAATAAATAAATAAATAAATAAATAAATAAATGAATAAATAAATAAAGACCTACTTAATAATCTAAGGGAATTTCAGTTTACATTTGACTCTTTTCATGTCGCGGGCATCTTGTGATTCTCCATCTATAGATGCAGGTGATTTTGCCGGTGCTGTCGAAGTTGTCGCAGATATTTGACCAAGCGCAGGAGTTGTAGCACTCGTACACTTCCGTTCATCTTTAGGGAGTGCAGGCGCATCTGCAGCAGGTGTCGTTACTACATCCGCATCTGGTGTGTAGTTGAAAGGCTCTTCAGACGCTGTAGGAGTTGATAATCAACAAACAAGCTTCTACTGTCAGCATGTGTTTACATTAGGCATAGGGATAGAGTATAATCAAAGAGCCTATATATAATGTTAACCACAGTTTTAGCCTACTTTAATTTAATTTAATTTAATTTAATTTTTATCACTTTTTATATAGCGCTTTACCAACTCAAGAGCCGCTCAAAGCGCTGGCCGATACAGGATCTAACTCAAACCGCCCGAGACGCCCACCCGCAGCCTTTGAGCGCATGGTCTGACGCCCGGACAACTGAGCACAATCCTGGGCAGCCAGGGATGGGGGAGAAGGACCAAGTGCATGCTGGGTGTGTTCTTGTTACCGGCACTCACCCGTCTAGGACATGAGCGTCAGGATCATAAAAGTCCGTTATGATGGAATGTATGCGACACACAGACTAGACCTCGGTTTATACTCTCATCCGAAGGAGTAGGAAAACGGGAGTAAAGTGTCTTTCCCAAGGACACAACACAATGGCCCGGCCAGAGCTCGAACCCGGGACCTTCAGATCCGCAAGCCAAAGCTCTACCAATAGGCCACCGTGCCTCCTGTGCATGAGAGTGTAAACCTAGGTTTAGTCTGTGCACGAGCGCAATCCACCGCACGGACTTTAAATATCCTGACGCCCATGTCCTAGACGGATGAGTGTCGGCAAACACAAATACACCAACAAGCACTAGGTCCCGTCTCCCCTATACCCGGTAGAACGTGATTTGTGCTCAGTAATTTGGCGGGTGCTCAATTGTCTGGGCTTAAGACGGTGCCCCCAAAGGCTGCTAATGAGCGCCTAGGGCATCAACAGTTAGATCCTGTATCGGCCAGCGCCTTGAGCAGCTGTTGACCTGGGAAAAGCGATATGCAAGTACGATGAAATAGAATAAATACTAACACCGGTGTGGTGAGACTACAATCTACAATTAACCTTAATAAATACTAACTCCTGTGTGGTGTGACTACAAACTACAATTAACCTTAATAAATACTAGCACCTGTGTGGTGTGACTATAACCTACAATTAACCTTAATAAATACTAACTCCTGTGTGGTGTGACTGTAATCTACAATTAACCTTAATAAATACTAACACCTGTGTGTTGTGACTATAATCTACAATTAACCTTAATAAATACTAACACCTGTGTGGTGTGACTGTAATCTACAATTAAACTTAATAAATACTAACACCTGTGTGGTGAGACTATAATCTACAATTAACCTTAATAAATACTAACTCCTGTGTGGTGTAACCATAATCTACAATGAACCTTAATAAATACTAACACCTGTGTGGTGAGACTATAATCTACAATTAACCTTAATAAATACTAACTCCTGTGTGGTGTAACCATAATCTACAATTAACCTTAATAAATACTAACTCCTGTGTGGTGTAACCATAATCTACAATGAACCTTAATAAATACTAACTCCTGTGTGGTGTAACCATAATCTACAATGAACCTTAATAAATACTAACTCCTGTGTGGTGTGACTATAACCTACAATGAAACTTAATAAATACTACTTCCGGTGTGGTGTGACTACAATCTACAATTAACCTTAATAAATACTACTTCCGGTGTGGTGTGACAACAATCTACAATTAACCTTAATAAATACGTGTCCACTTTTCCACGACATTATAGACAAGTCATCTTTGTAAAGTAAACTTTGGTTGTCCCACCGCTATAGATCAATAGTTGACCGTTGGCCTGGCACACCTGATGACCCAAGCTCCAATTTCGTGGCGGGCAAGATAAAAGTGGTCAGTTTTTAATGTCCGTCTTAGAAGTGGGGCCGGGTAGCTCAGTGGGTAGAGCGTCTTACCAGTAACCGAAAGGTACCTGGTTCGAATCCCGGATTGGCCACCGTGTGACCGTATTATTTTCCCCTTACCATCAACTGGTTCGCTGGTGTCAGAATAATGCGACCAGTAGTCGCCTATACGCTTCGGTGTGGTGTGACTATAATCTACAGTTACATTGTCCGTCTTAACAGTGTGATTGCTCTGGTGGTTCAGTGTTGTTTTAATTCCCCACCCCTTCTTCCCAGGGATGGTTATCCCCGTATGAAAGTTCTCTGTTCATTCAGTCTATCGTCTTTTCTTTCTTTTTTTTTTAAATGTTTGTCAGAATAACGGCGTTTCTACCTAGCCACACACACACACACAGAGACGTATACACACACACAAAACACACACATACACACACACTCAGCCGAGGGTACACAGTATTATTATGACTTTCCTGAAACGTCACCTACGTTGTGCATGTGCTGACAATGGGTCATATTTCGTCCCCCTTTTTAAGTACTTTTAAGTGTTCGAACACTAACCCTAACCCAGCCCTAACGGATCATTGTTCTGACGTCAAAATAAGTAGGTCTGTCAAAACAAGTTATGTAGATGTTCACTGGTTTGTCCACATAACACTGTGTAAGTGTGCCCACACACACACACACACCTACACACACACACACACACACACACACACCCACACACCAAACACTCATACGCGCTCGCGCACACACCGACACACACCCAACGGACCGGCTCACAGCTAAACAACGAGTGCACACATACACACAAGAGCAGTGAAATGCGACATAGCCCATACGCCTATTGTACACATTAAAATACATGTTTCCATTTGCAAATCTGAGACTTGAAATCAAGTTCAAGTTCAAGTTCAAGAATACTTTATTATCTCAACAGAGAAATTATGACATACAATTGCTGATCGGTATGAAACATTAAAACAATACATACATAGATAAAACAAGTACACAGTAGACTACATCTATATTACATTTCCAGTATTAAATGACATCTCAAACATCATCACAAACGTCAAGATCTTATATACAAAAATATTACTTAGCGCTTATTTAAAAACTCAATAGATTTTGGAATAAAACTGTTTTTTGTTCTTACGAGAGAACATTTAGGCACACGCAGTCTGCGACCAGAGGGCAACATTTCATAATTTTAATAAAATAATAAAATTCACCTAGGTCAACAAAAACCTAACAGAAATAACATATTACAGAGTCTTTGCTTGGTCTGTGAAAACCTACGTCACTCACCAGTCACATTGACGTGGAATGTGATGTTAACAGATCCTCCCATTATCATCCATTTAGTGCTGTCCTCTTTTTGTATCGTCTTGCTCAAGATACACGTCAGCAGTTGCTTCCCTTCCTTTCCCTCGCCTCCGTCGCTATGATAATCACACCTGCAGTGGTCGCTGGGAGAAGAGTTGGATAAGAAGTTGCTACACTGGTAAACGTGCCCTGAATCATTTTGTAGGCGAGACAACACCAGGGTCTTGCTGATGCTGGTGATATTATCGTTGTGGCAATCGGCGATGTTGACTTGGAAGCTGATGTTGCCTTTCTCGTGCTCTTTGAATTCCAAATTATTTACTAAAATCGAGGCGTTGCTGCCTGAATCATGAATGAGAGAAAACGTTGTCCACTTAGAAGAAGAGAAGGAGGAGGAGGAGGAGGAGGAGAAGAAGAAGAAGAAGAAGAAGAAGAAGAAGAAGAAGAAGAAGATGATGATGATGATGATGATGATGATGATGATGATGATGATGATGATGATGATGATGATGATGATGATGATGATGATGTGTAGAAGCGGAAGAAGGAGTAGAAGAGAAGGACGAGGAGGAAGAGATTAAGAAAAATATAAGATAATATAACAATTTTATTTAACAAGGCTAAAAGATTAAGTACTGGGAGTGCTTTTTTTAAATCTTGCCTTTTTGGGCTTGTAACAATAACAATTAGTGTAAAAAAAAAACTTTATAAAAATAACATCATAATTTAACAATACAATCAAGATCTTTGCACACATAAACATAAACGTGTGCACATACATACGCAAAATGTATTTAAAGCAATCTAATGAATGTTATTAATGTTGAACTCCAATTATGTAACTAGGTTTTAATGTGTTGGAAAAGGTGTTTTCTAAAGGATGTGTATTTAGTGACTGAACTACGAAGTACGTCTGGAAAGTTCTTCCATAAAGTGGAACCTTAATTTGACAAACTGGTTTTAAACAGATCAATTTTTGGAAAAGGAATATTTAGTTTGGTTGAAAATCTGTTACCCCGGGCCTACTTATATTAAATTATGTATATTAAATAGAAGAAAGAAATGAAAAATGTACATGTTCGTGATTGCGAAAGAGAAATACGAAACACACATATAGTTGTTGTTTTTTTATAAATTATATCAGTTGAAATGGAAAACAAAGCACTAAATTAGGCCTACTGTGACTGAGGGATGTTTCCAGTTTATGTTACAAAGAAATATTACAAGATTTTCTTCTGTTTTATAATGAACATACCTGATTAATAGGGCGATGATACCATGGAGATTATACTAGTCTTGTTGATTTTGGTTTGAGACTATTTTACTGTTTGGATGTGTATACTATCTAAAAATAGCCCTGTGGGTTCGGGTACTGAATAGAATAGACCCAACGTTTCCCGGCGTGTCGTAAGAGGCGACTAACAGGGGTGATGTCAGCACGGCATCACTGGGCGAAAGTCTTCTACACAGAAGTCACCGCCCAGGACAGAGGAACCTCACGTTACTACAGGTTCAACGACCACGTGCTCGGGGCCAAGGCAAGCCACTTTGTACTCGTGGCCAGGTCTTCTTTGATCAAGATGAAAAGAACCACTCACTCCATTCCGGATCGGTCGTCGCCCGGGTCACCAAGGACCGCGCCCTCCGTTGGCCACCAGGACGGAGGTTATAAGTGTGCTACTGATGGACAATTAGTTTGTGTTCCCTATACGCTCCATGCGCCCGGTGACGTTAATCTATCAAAGAAGAAGAAGAAGAAGACAATTTAGTAAGATCCGCACGAGACACAACATCGTCATAGGAATGTCATGACCCTAACTGCGGAGGGAAAATTAGAAGAATTTGCCCACGAGCTGGAGCACTATCGATGGAACATTTTAGGTATCAGTGAACTGCGCTGGACAGGCCTAGGCGAAACAACGACCGACAAAGGCCACACGCTTTATTTCAGCGGGAGAGATGACAGGCACCAACACGGCGTTAGATTCTTGGTCCAAAAAGACATTTTAGCCCTTTTTAACATCACCATCATCCAGGCCTATGCCCCAACACCAGACTATGAGGACAGCGAAATCGAGGATTTCTATGAACATCTACAGGCTGTCCTTGACCAAGTGCCGAAGAAGTACATAGTCATAGTGCAAGGCGACTGGAATGCCAAGGTTGGCCACGATGCGCACCACAGCTGAGGAGACACATGTGGACCCCAAAGCAACAACGAGACAAATGACAAGGGTCGGAGACTCTTGGCATTTGCTAGATATAGCAATCTGATACTGGCAAACACGCTTGGTCTCCACAAAAAATACAGACGATGGACATGGCACAGTCCCAGTGGGGAGGATCACAACCAGACTGACTACATGGTCAAGAAACGCTTCAGATCAAGCATCAACATTGGCAGGACACGCACATTTCCAGGGGCAGACATCGAAAGTGGGGTGGCCTCGTGGCGCAGTGGATAAGTCGCCGGTTTCCTATGCCGAAGGTCGCGGGTTCGATTCCCGCAAGGGGCGAACGTATGTGACTTAGGTACGAGACTATTGAAGTCACCGAGGGTTTTCTCCGGGCACTCCGGTTTCCTCCCTCCCTTCAATAATGGTACAGGACGCAGTCAATATAAAAATTTCAAAACTAAAAAATCTATTTTCTTTCCGGCTTCTAATAGCGATCTCCCTGCCTTTACACCACTTGTTTGAGTGATGAATGTGTAGTTGGTGTGTGTGAGGGTGGTTGAGACAAGTGAGCGTGTATGTTGGTATAGATCGCCGCGCTTTGAGCCTGATTGATTTGGGGAAAGGCGCGTATATAGCATCCTGTATTATTATTATTATTATTATTATTATTATTATTATTATTATTATTATTATTATTATTATTATTATTATTATTAAAGTGGACACGATCTCCTGATGATTTCCTTCCGGCTCCACTTGAAGAGAGTAAACGCAGCCAAGTGCACCAGACTGAAGTTCGACCTAAAGGAACTGCAAGACCCGGAGGTGTAAGAAATATTCCAAGCCACAATTGGAGGGAAATTTGCACCACTGCTCATTTTGGGAGCTGATGACGTAGATGGTTAAACGATCATCTGTAGTGCCCCAACGACCTTTGAGTTATGCATAGGATAGGATAGGAAGTAGATGTCAACATCATGACCACCACCCTTCAGCTCAGCTGTGACAGATGCCGCCACTGAGATCCTTGTCAAGCACCGCCCAAAGAAGAAGCCGTGGGTCACACCTGACAAGCGACTGGGTCCATGGTGTAGGCCACTCTCCCCCACTCTGCCAGATTTTGTTACAGATAATGATGAGGGCGTCAATCGTCGCTTCTCCTCCTGCTTGAAGCAGTTCCGCGGGTATGTTGTCCACTCCCGCTGACTTCCATTTCTTTAGCGATTGCACTGCTGTCTGAACTTCATCTCTGAAAATTGGAGGATTTTTTCTTCTTCTCTGTTCTGGGGACATGCTAGAACTCCGTTTGGTGTGTGGTTGTAAAGGTCAGAGCAGTACTCTGTCCATCTATCCAAGACTTCTTGTTCTTCTGTAAGGCATATGCCAGACTTGCTTTGGATCATGGAGACCTTTTTGCTGTTTAACACTTGTCAGCCGCTTCACAGTCTGGTAGGCCTTCTTGCTGTTGTTCTTGTTCAGACTGTTCTCTATTTCCTGGCATTGATCTCCTAGCCAGTTATCCTTTGCTGTGCGCATACCTTTTCGGATCTCATTGTTGATTTTTTGGTTGGCATCTGCTCCCTAGCTGTGAGGTGTTCTTTTTCTTTTTCATCTCTCTTCGTTTATCTTTTTTCGTAATCATTCGGAGGGATTTTGTTTTTCATACAAACCATTTTAATTGCACGGCTATGAATCCTAACTAAAGGCTTCGTTCCGTTGTCACTGGAAGTATCCCAGATAGTTGAAGAATAATCAATAAATGGCTGAATATGTCCCGAATAGAATAGTTTACGAGAATGCAAATTTTAAAAAAAGAGTGATCCTTGATAATTTAAAAGTCCTTCTAGAAATAGTTTTACTAACATTTAAAATATGTTTCAACCAAGACAAACTATTGTCTAATGTCACGCCATGAAGTTTATGAAATTCCTATCCTATCCTGTCTATCCTATACTTCTTCAACTATTTTGTTGCAAAGTTTTAAGGGAGGGAGTTTCATAGAGGAATTTTGTCTTTTGTGTCTTGTTGTACTTAGCATGGATTTTGTTTTGTCAGGATTCAGTGTCATGTGATTAAATTCAGTCCATTACTGTAGTTCATTTGCCTCTTTTTTGCAAAGAGGAGGCTAATATTGACCCCTGATGCACCAGTAACAGCTTAAAGCTGTGATTTTTGGTTATTTGTTTAAACGCACTGCTCTATGTCATAAATGAAAGATTTTAGAAGATTAAGGGATTCAAAGATAATACTATTAATTGTAATTTACGTAAAAGAAAGTCATGGTCAGTGCTCGTTAATATTATTAAGCTATTGTTTTATTATACATGTACGAGTTGTATGACAAGAATACTTTGCTCTGAAGCCGGATTGATTTTCATGAAACAGGTCGCTTTTTGTGAAATGATCTAGAATATGGTTGATAATGTGCTTTTCAAGCGGCTTGGATAAGATATAAATGGGTCTATAATTTGATGGGTCAGAACTATTACCGGACCTAAAAAGCGGAATAACTTTAACTTGTTTAAACATGACAGGAAAAATAATTTGTCAATACATAAATTGTATAAATAGGTTACAGTTTCAGTAATAAGCGGAGCAGACAGTTTTAATATTTTTCCATCCAGTTTATCAACTCATCTTGAATTTGTTTGCTTAAGGTTTATTAGTGTTTTATAAACCAATTCAGCTGATAAAAAAGGAATATAGGTTTTGTTTTTGATGTTTATAGACTGACAAAATTCTGCTAATTTATGTAGATTATTTTCTTTGGACTTGGTCAGCAGTTATAATTATATCAGAAGATTTGATAAAATGTACATTCAGTGTATCAGAGGAAATAGTTTTAATTACTGTAGATGTAGGTGATTCGTTTGTTAAATAATTTATTGCTTTCCAAATCGTTTTAGAACTGTTTTTGGATGATGTTAAATTCTTAATATATGTTTTCATTTTCTTTCTCTTAAGTGACGTTGCTGCATTTCTTTGGTTTTTTGTTATATTCACTTTCATTTCTTTAAATAGTCTTATTGGCTTGTTGTAATTCAGTGTCTAGCGATTTCGGTTTAAAATAGTATTTACCTCGTTTTGTATTAATATAGAAGCATGTCTGTTGTATGTCGTTATAAATATGTTATACCAGTATGATTGAGCATCTTCTGGGTTAGTAAAAGTATATACATTTGAGAGATTACCATTATGAAAGTCTAATAGAAAAATCATCTTCATTAAATTTAGAAAATAATCCATATGTTATGATGTTATGATATGGTTTGAGCATTTTTGCTCCCTTTTTATTCCATGTTAGACACACTGGATACTGGTCACTGCAACCATATACTGGTACACACACGTCTGTAACATGAAATTTGTTACTTCTGTAAATGTGACCTATGAGTGTACTAGAATCGGCGGTTACTCTTGTTGGTGTTGTTACTAATTAATAATAATAATAAAAATGTTCGTCATTTATAAGGCGCCTTAGCCTAAGGATCAAGGCGCTGGCCGATACAGGATCTAACTCAAACCGTCCGAGACGCCCACCCGCAGCCTTTGGCGCATGGTCTGACGCCCGAACAACTGAGCACAATCCTGGGCAGCCAGGGATGGGGGAGAAGGACCAAGTGCATGCTGGGTGTGTTCTTGTTACCGGCACTCACCCGTCTAGGACATGAGCGTCAGGATCTTTAAAGTCCGTTATGATGGAATGTATGCGACACACAGACTAGACCTCGGTTGTTCAATATTACAAAGTTGAATAATATTTGTCCAGTGTTTCTTTGATTCATTCAGATCAATATGAAAATCAGCTAATATAAAAAAAAAAAAGACCTTATACAAAATATTTATTGTAGCTTTATTTATTTATTAATGTATTTATTTATTTTATTGGTATTTAATGTATTACTTTTTATTGTTTCTTCTAATAAAAATAATAAGGATAAGGTCAGAAGAAGAAGAAGAAGAAGAAGAAGATGATGATGATGATGATGATGATGATGATGATGATGATGATGATGATGATAATGATGTTGATGATGATGATCATAATGATGATGATGATGATGATGATGATGATGATGATGATGATGATGATGATGATGATGATGATGATGATAAAATAACATTGACTCACAGGCTGTTGCGCTGCTGACCACTGCGCAACACAAACACACACATAGAATGCATTTTCCCATCATTAAACGCTAACAGACGGCTGCGACCTTAGGTACTATAGGTGCATTACTCGATTTAGTCGTCTATATCAGTTGGGTGTCTGTGTCAGTACATTATCAAAAGGAATAAGGTCTTGAATATCAAATAATAGTTGTACACAAAATCCCTCTCGGTAGTTTTTTTAAAATTATTTCCTGATAGAGAAACATTATTCTTGTTGTTTAAAAATTCTGTTCTTTCCGGTTGGCTTTTTACATTACCAACAATGCAGAACTGTATAGTAATTATAGGTCCTACGTAACACGTGTTATTAGCAGTACTGATTTACAAGTAACTACACAAAAATAAAGATTTCCGTCAATGCAGAGCTGTATAGTAATTATAGGTCCTACATAACACCAATATTTTGTAGTACTGATTTACAACTAACCATATAAACATAGTTGGCGTCTCGTCCATGTGTGTATGTTTGTGAGCGCGCGCGTGTGTGTGTTTGTGTGTGTGTGTGTTTCCTTATAGCTCGGCAATGTAACCCTGTACCCGTACCAATCCGCCAACACGGACGTTAAAGTCCAAGGTCTATCCCTCAACACGGTACACAGCTTCAAATATTTAGGAGCAATTGTATCAGACAATGGGTCCCGACAGGAAGTCCTCTACAGGATAGCACAAACAACTGCTGCCATGACAAGGTTGAAGCCCATTTGGAAAGACATGACCATCAGTCTACACTCTAAGGTAAGGTTGCTGCGCTCCCTTGTCATCTCCATCTTCCTATACTCTTGCGAAACATCAACCATTACAGCAAACCTACAACGAAGACTGCAAAGAACGGAGTTGAGGTGCTACAGAAGACTTCTGGGCATTTCCTATACCCAGCACATCACGAACGACGAAGTCCGACAGACCAGCACACAAGCCATTGGACAACACGATGACATGCTCTTTCTCTCACACACACACACACAAATCGGGAACTACGATGGTATGGCCACGTTACCAGAGCATCAGGCTTTGCAGAGACCATCTTGCAAGGCTCGGCGCAGAAGAAGAGGGAAACAGAAATGAGGAGGACAACATTCGAGAATGGATTGGCTTGACACTGAGCGAAGCTATGAAGGTTGCTTAGGACAGAGAAAGATGGAGTACCCTTGTTAAACGACCCTGTGGTACCCTAACGACTTTCAAGTTAACAATAGGGTAGGATAGGATAGGACTCGTGCCAATTAGTCATGAGGAAATTATTCATTGAAAAATAGAACAAGCATCTCCGTAGGTTGTGCAGTTTTTCAATAGGAATACAATGCAAATGATTTAGTTTTAATTTATCAGAAATTGACACAAGCACAGACCACACTGGTTGCGTGCGTTGCGTGGATAGATTACCGTCCCCGGACACAAAAGCGTATAGGGGACTTAAAACCACACTCAGACAAAGAACTCCTATATAATGCTTACAAGCCACTTGTATGACTTACCTCCCTTGCGAATGGGTTAATCTAGCAGACGCTACTAGATGTAGTATTCTCCGATACCATTTCTGTCGCCCAAACTGTTCACTTTTTGGAAATATATGTATCCGAACGTTAGCATTTATGTATTAAATGTTCATTCTGTTGTTATTTATATAAAAAATCGTATTACTATTATAAATTATTGTAATTTTGTTTATTGGCTGGAAGCATGTGAAGGAACTCGATCATGTGTCAGTACTTGTGTAACGCTGCTGCGCTGTATGCCTATGGAACGATGATCGATAATAAGCTTAATTATATGTTCAATGATTACTGGTGGTTTGTGTAGATGTGTAGTTTAAAAGTTCTATTAATAATAATAATAATAATAATAATAATAATAATAATAATAATAATAATAATAATAATAATAATAATAATAATAATAATAATAATAATAATATTAATATTAATAATAATCAGAAGAAGACGAAGAAGAAGAAGAATTTATTTTTTTAAGCGCAAAACCAAACTATAAAGTCTGCTCACACACATACACTTACACCAAAAAAATAATACATAATGAAGCAATTATAAAAACATTTTAAAGTTTTTAAAAAAAAGCAATACAATGATACGAAATAGTATAAATATATGTCAGTATTTTAAAAAAATAACAAGTAGTATTCAAAACCATATATTAAAAAAATTGATATTCAAATATATTGAATATCAATTTTTTTTAAATGCTTTTCTCTTCACTGTCTTGTTAAACTCATGTAGCTTCATTGAACGCACACTAAGGGAGGTTACTTGGCAAAAAGTAATTGGCGAATGCATTACCGCCCTTAAACGGAAATAGGTGGCTCAGCGTCATCGTTGCCCAGTGACGGCATTAGCTTCTTGTTTTTCGTGTTGCTAGACTTTGCAGTGCACACAGAGTTTGTACTTGTTGGTGCTTCATTTCTGTCGATTCGTAGGTCATACACAAAACCAGCATCATGTCTGACATGGGATCAGAAGAAGGTATGGAGGAGGAACAGGGACCCTATTTGGGCGTAAGTATTTCGTGTGCATGATAATGTTATTTTTCAGTGAAACTTTTCAAACTTTTCGATCGATCCAATCATCCATATGTTGATTCTTATCCTACTGTAGTAATTCATTATGCATTCAACGTTCTGTTCCTTATGACACTTATGAGATCAATTGATTAATGTGCCATGCAGTGAAGTTTCTGACAATGTGTATGTGCTGTGTATTGTGTATGTTGCAAGAACTATATGAGCTGACTATATATTTTTAATTTTACGAGTCTATATGACTATGACTGATGCCCTATTGCAAATGTAAGCGAATCAGTGAAAGATATTGTAAGCATGGATTTTTATTTAGTAGTTACATTTTAACTGACGGCAATTCATTTATAAATTTCTCCTGTTGATATAATAAAATTTTCTGTTTCTGATTATTATTTATATTTACTTAGTTATAACGTTTTAATGATTTTTGGTCTATATCATATGTTATGTGAAGTCAGTAATTGGAATAATTATTTTAGTAGAAGAAGTTGGAATGTATGTATATTTATAATTTAATCCCAGATCGTTCTCCTAAGTAAATATAAAAAAAATAAAAATAAAATAAAATAAGTTGCATAAAACATTAAGATCCAGTGATTTTTAACATCCTTCGTCCGTTAGACAAATTAATATCCCCCGGCACACAATCGAGCGACCTCACTGAACATCCTCACTTTGTCCACCCAGGAGTACGAAGGAGGCCGCAATGAGCGTGATGAGCGCCATGGGGAAGGAAAGGCCACTCTGCCTAACGGTGACACCTACGAAGGACTGTACGAAAATGGCAAACGGCACGGTCAGGGAACCTACAGGTTCAAAAATGGGGCCAGGTACATTGGCGAGTACTCCAAGAACAAGAAACATGGCCAGGGAACTTTCATCTACCCTGACGGATCCAAATACGAGGGTCAGTGGGACATGAAACTCTCTGTTCAGTCATCCTTGAGTAGCTTGGGGGTGTCTTTAGTAGCACCTTTGAGAGGATGCTGGTTTGCTTTGCCGAAGGTCACGAACTTATGTGACCTAGGTACAAGACTTTTCAGGTCACTGAGGGTTTCTGCCTTCCCTCCAATATATAATGGTATTTGGATGCGGTCAGTCTTAATTACAAAAATAAACATTGATGTCTCTCTAGTGCCTTCAGTGAGATCACCGCGCTTTGAGGTTGATTGAAGAAAAATCTCGTGACTGCATCCCGTATTATTATTATTATTATTAGTATGAACAAGTTGGCTTAAGTTCACTTGGCAAACCCCTTATGTGTACCTACCATCCAAATATTATCTTTTTCTGATTTTTGTTTTTTGTTAATGATGATTCAGTTTAAACTAACAGGTTTCTTGTTCTGATAAAATTGCAGATGCAGGTGATGATCAGATACAGTTTCTTTAATTTCAGCCAAGACAGGTGAAAGATATAGGGGAAGGGACAGTCATATAGGAGAACAATGGCTAATCAGAGTAAAGGCACAACAGTTGGAGCAAGGGGGTTGGGGGATTGTGATGGGGAAAGGCTTGGAGGTTTCACGTGTTTGAGAATTTGGTGGTTTATTTTTCATTTTCTGTATTTAAAGAAAAATTGTTATATCTTTCTTTTTTTATCTGCTCTTTTAAACTTCTAAGATTTCATTTTCATCTGAATTCTTATATTTTTCTTATCTTCTTCTTTGATCTTCCATCTTTCACTTTTAATTGTTATCAACATAATAATTAATACAATACAACACAGTGCAAAACCTCTTTATAACCTCAAACTAGGAATTTTCACAAGCGCGGATCATTATAATATAAATCAGAAAGCACATTTAAAGACATATATGTGTTAAAAGAACAAAAATTTTAATCAACCCTTACTAGTCAAAAATTATAAAACATATTCTAATTCTAAACACATTCATACATGCAAATAACATAGTTTATAAGAATTACATTTTATCAATGCAACACATACTACTACCACCACAGGTCCCTATGACAATCACATCGCATCAATACAACACATACTACTACCATCACAGGTCCCTATGACAATCACATCTCATCAATACAACACATACTACTACCATCACAGGTCCCTATGACAATCACATCTCATCAATACAACACATACTACTACTATCACAGGTCCCTATGACAATCACATCTCATCAATACAACACATACTACTACCATCACAGGTCCCTATGACAATCACATCTCATCAATACAACACATACTGCTACCATCACAGGTCCCTATGACAATCACATCTCATCAATACAACACATACTACTACCATCACAGGTCCCTATGACAATCACATCTCATCAATACAACACATGCATACTACTACCATCACAGGTCCCTACAACAATCACATCTCATCAATACAACACGTACTACTACTATCACAGCTCCCTATCATAATCACATTTCATCACTTCAACTTTAAGTTATAAGACACATAACAGTCACTATCATAGATTTCATATCACATATTTTATAAATTCTATTCCTAGGAGCCATGATTGCCTATCAGTTTTTTTCTTACATGAATTGTTCTGTCCTAATTTAAACTGTCAGGCAGCTGGGTAGAAGACCAGCGATGCGGTTTTGGCAAGTACTACTACGTCAACGGTGACATATATGAGGGTGAGTGGCAGAACCACGTACGCCATGGCCGTGGCACTTACACTTACGCCACCACAGGCACCAAGTACGTAGGCATGTGGAACAACGGCAAGTGGGAAGGGCACGGCGAGCTGATCCACGCCAACCACAAGTATGTTGGCACCTTCAAGGACAACAGAGTGAGTTGGGCATTTTCTAAAATCTTCATCATCATCATGCTTTTTGTGTGGAAGTTTTTAAGCCCTTCATACATTTCCATTCATTCAATCAGCTCTTTCCTCTTAGGGTTTATTATTTAACTTTATTTAAGTAATAGGTCTTATATGGCACTTTTCCAGCTCAAGAGCTGCTCAAGGTGCTGGCCGATACAGGATCTAACTCAAGCTGTCTGAGGCGCACACTTGCAGCTTTGGGGGCATAGTCTGACGCCCAGACGACTGAGCACAATCATGTACGACCATGGGTGGGGAGAAAGGGTCTATAGTGCACCCTGGGTGTACAAGTGTAGCTAGAAATCCATCTAGGACATGAGCATCGGGATCTTTAAAGTCCATGCACACACTAGACCTATAGGTTTATACTCTCATCAGAAGTGTAAATTTTTTAATATTTTTTAAAATGTTATATAGGTTCCAACATGCTGTTTACTACATAACATAATATTTTGCTGGGTGTGAATTTGTGCATCTGGCATTCACTCGCACACAGATACAAGGATACAGAAATCTATATTGTCCAGTGCATTCACACAAAGAATTATACTTCAGTTAGTGCTGCAGTACACTACTGAGGTAAAAATGATGAACCAAATTAACAACACAAACTTCCATCTAGGACACATTGAGGTACTGGAGCATCAGGATCTCTTAAAAGTCCATGTCATGGAATGCATGAGTGC
This sequence comes from Oncomelania hupensis, assembly GCA_036898135.1. NCBI lineage: Eukaryota > Metazoa > Mollusca > Gastropoda > Littorinimorpha > Pomatiopsidae > Oncomelania > Oncomelania hupensis. The sequence goes on along the minus strand of CM072520.1, from coordinate 35,581,927 downwards.
ACAGACTAGACCTCAGTTTTACACTCTTATGCGAACGACTTTAGATGCAGGCTCTTAAAAATACTCCTCATTCATGGACAACAGCATGAGCATCTAAGCTTCTCAGCGGCAACAGGTCGAAAAGCATCTCAAAGAGGTAGTCCTGAAGATAAAACGTCTCTACAATTAACCCATTGCTGTCCTAGTATGGTTACAGTACACCTTGGAATATTCCTCAATCCTCCAAGCTACTCACAAAATCTATAACTGACTGACTGTGGCTAAACTTATTTAATCTTTTTTTTTCTTCTCTTGTTTTGTGTTAACAGATGCAAGGCAAAGGAAAGTACGTTTTCGACATCGGTTGTGAGCAACATGGAGAGTACATCCCCATCGAACAAGGCGTAAGTATGGTGCTAGTAGTATGGGCTGGTGGCTTATAGTAGATCTGTTGAAGCAAGCTGGTTTCTTATGCAGAGGGTGATGGGTTCAAACTTTGCAAGGGATGAACCTGATGTGACTTAGGTACAAGACTTTCAGGTCGTTGAGGTTTTTATCCAGGTACTCCAGTTTCCTCCCACCTTTTCAATAATGGTTTTGAACGTAGTCTATCTAAAAATTTCAAAATAAAAATTCAAGTTCCTTTCCGTCTCCTAATAGCGACTTGCCTTTATACCACATGTTTGAGTGATCAATTTGTGTTTGTTGTGTATGTAGGAGTGTCTGTAACATCTGAGCGTTTATGTTGGTTACAGAGCGCCACGCTTTGAGTCTGATTTAGGAATAATTAGCAGCGTATAGCATCCAGTATCATTATTAGTAGAAGTATAGTAGTTTTCTTTAATTAGTTATGTTTGTTTTCATTATTTATGTCATTTACTTTTGTTTGCTTCACTATTTATTGGTGTTTATGTGCCGTCACACAAACTTCAACATGTAGTGCTTTGTGTGACAACTTGACTGAGCATGCAAAACATATGTTGTAGATTTAGAATGTTGCGGGTCTTGAAAGCTTTTGTACTGCTGCAGACTTTCATCCACTCATTTGCTTGCATTGCTAGGTCCAAGACTTTATTATAGACGCAGGACTCACTGGACCAGCAGAAATCCGCAAGTTATGTCTTCCTTAGGTATCTTTCGCAGATCAGCCTAGTTTTGGGGTTTGTGCCAGGTCTAATTTTTGTTTTCTTACGTCCCTCCTCTTTTGTAACAGGAGAAGGAGGAAAAAGGGGAAGAGGAGGAGCCACAGGCCAACATCATTTCCAAGTGGAAGGCAGGACGGGTCACAGCCATCCAGCTCAAGGATGAGTATGAGGAGGAAGAAGCCAAGACAGAGACGGCAACCACTGAGGAGCAACCCACGGAGCCCACAGAAGGCGGCGAGGATGGGGGTGAGAATCAAATCATTTGTATGACATCATGTCATGATTTGGGGTTTGTGTGTGTGTGATAGAGATTCACTGGTGTAATAACTAACAATGGCTGGTCCTACTTCTATGCTAATTAGACAAAGGTCACTATACTGAAGCTGGGGCATTTAAGAAGCCTTCCATTGTAACCCAGTCAAGACATTTTGATAGGCTTTTGACCTTGGGTAACCAACCGTTAAATAAAATAAACAATAAACCTGCAAATTCAAAGTTTGTTTTCTTCTTTTTTTCTCCAACATATGTGTAATTGTTTGTTATCCCAAAAATCAGCAACGTAAAGGTTGCAACTGAAATAATGTATTATTAGTCGGAACATTTTATTAATGACATATAATATTATGAATCCCATGATTTAGAATTAACTAAAATAACTGAATCACTTTATTGACTGTTCTGAGTTTTGTTATTATGTAACGACACACTGTAATCATTCACAGCATATATATAATTAATCTTGTGTTTTATTTTCTTACATATAATATATCAATTATACTGTACTGTGTGTTGGTAATACTTATTTCACATGTTAATATTTCACTATTGTAATATGTACCTTCTGCTGTGTTTTTTTTTATCTTTCATTCTAGACTGACTGGCGATTCATTTCACTGGCAATCGGTATCTAATTTTCTTTCTCAAAATTTTCCTTCCCCTGTTGTGTACTGACCACTACTGATGGAGGCACTTTTGCATACTAATCTTTGTGACTTTGTGTTCTTGTCCCTACCCCCTCCCTTCTCTCAACCTTTCCCTCCTAAACCTTCATCTAATACCTTTAGCACTGGCATGCTTGCACAAAGCATTGTCCGTAACAGGCTGGCCAGGCACCCTAGGACACACAACCCCCTGACACCACTTAAGCTATTTAGGAAAAATCGCTTTGTTAATACCCTTATATTCTTAATCTTTGAAATGGTAACTGAGTGCTGATTCTGAAGAAAAACATGAGACACATGCTACATGAAATGAAAGAATGAAACTGTGTTCTTACAACCTGAACGGCAAATATTTATGACCTTGTCTTAAACGAGAACTTTCCTCAATGTAGGCAACAACTGAATGAGAATAAGGAAATGTAGGAATACTCTTGTCTTGACCATAAATTTCATTTTTTTTTAATCTCCTGGATTCTTTTATTTTCAAACTCTTCTGCCTTCAGATATCAACCTAGCAGTTACGATGCCTACCGTTCTATAATTGCTTGCTATGTATCAGTGAACATCATCACTCTCTTAATTTTTCACCTTGTTCAGTCATCGTTCATTGTAATGTTTCATCCCCAGCTTTCACCGACCCATGCTATCACCCCTGTCTTTCTGTATTAAAAATGTTAACAAGCTTCTTTCAAAACAGTTTAATCTTAAATCTGTCATTCGATATTTCGTACTAATTTACCAGTCCTAAAAGCTAATCAACAGCTACTAATGTAGCATAATATGAATAAAAGTAAATAGAATAGGTATCCTCTTGCCAATAACAGCTCTAGTTTAAAGCATTACTAAACTACCCTTCCAATTCCATATACTAACGTAGACTACCATTCAAACTACTAATCTAGGTACTACTTTCTAATGATAGATATGTTTTAATAAGAATTGCCTTAGACATTTTTACTATTCCTCTTGGGTGAGAGTAATCATACTTAGGTATTACAGTTTGTTCTCAGCAATACTAATCAATCACAGTTGCACCACTGTTAGAGCAATGTTACAAACTTCGATTTTTCCTTGCAAGACACCCCCAATGTTTTTATGTGCTTTTTTTGGTAATGTATAAGTGCCTTGAGCCCTTGCATGGTAATATTTAGGAATTGTGTGTATGAACTGCACATTTATATTATCGTTTTTTCAACTGGTCCTTCAACAGAGTGGCGCAGTGGTGTAGCCACGTTTCATGTTTAGCAAAGTCGGGAAGGGTTAAGTACTTGGATGGGTGAAAATGCTTGGAAGGTTGAGGAGGTAGGCACAACCCTCATTAAGCTGGCCTAGAGAAAAGGGAAGTTACAACCGCCTTCCTCCCCTCCGTTTAGGAAGAGGATGGGGTTAGGTAAAGTGGGAGGGGGTATTCGTGAGTTATTACAACAGCTATGAACAAATCATAGCTGAAGAGCAAGCAGGATTCAGGGCAGGGCGAAGTACCACTGAACAGATTTTCAACCTCAGAATAATCTGTGAGAAATACCTACAGCACCAACAACATCTATATCATGTGTTTGTAGACTCCAAAAAGGCGTTTGACGGAGTCTGGCACTCAGCTCTGTGGGCAACCATGAGAGTGAACAAAACATCAGCCCTAAAATTATTGAAGTCATCAAAAGCCTTTATGACAAGGCTACCAGTGCAGTCCTCCACAACAGCGCCATCGGAAACTGGTTTAGAACAACAATCGGTGTGCGTCAGGGATGCCTACTATCTCCAACATTTTCCTAGAGCGCATCATGTCAGAAGCCCTTGCAGACCACGAAGGCACAGTCAGCCTAGGGGGAAGAGCAATCTCCAACCTTCATTTTGCGGATGACATTGATGGATTGGTTGGAGAGGAACAAGTACTTGAACAACTGGTACAGAGGCTTGACACCACCTTCAGAGCCTATGGAATGGAAATAAGTGCAGAGAAGACCAAAATGATGACCAACAGCACCAATGGCATCAACACGGACATCAAAGTCCAAGGCCAATCCCTCAACACAGTGCATAGCTTCAAATATTTAGGAGCCATTGTATCAGACATTGGGTCCCGGCAGGATCGAAGTCCTCTCCAGGATCGCACAAACAACTGCTGCCCTGGCAAGGTTGAAGCCAATTTGGAAAGACAGGACCATCAGTCTACATTCCAAGGTAAGGCTGCTGCGCTCCTTTGTCATCTCCATCTTCCTATATGCTTGCAAAACATGGACCCTCACAGCAGATCTCCAACGAAGAATACAAAGCATGGAGATGAGGTGCTACAGAAGACTTCTGGGCATTTCTTATACCCAGCACATCACCAACGACGAAGTCCGAGAGACCATCACACAAGCCATTGGGCAACACGATGACCTGCTCACAGTGGTGAAAAAACTGAAACGACGATGGTATGGCCATGTCACCAGATCATCAGGTCTTGCACAGACCATCCTGCAAGGCACAGTGCAAGGAGGTAGAAGAAGAGGGAGACCGAAAAAGAGGTGGGAGGACAACATTCGAGAATGGACTGATTTGACACCGAGCGAAACAATCAGGGTTGCTGAGGACAGGGAAAGATGGAGTACGCTGGTTAAACCATCATCTGCGGTGCCCCTACGACCTCCGAGTTACGGGACAGGATAGGATTACAACAGCGCTGTTTTATTTCAAAATAAAATTCAGACATTACCATTAAAAAGGAGTAGATTTGTGTTGTCAGGCTAACTGAAAAGATCTTGGATGTATCAATGTTATTTTTGTTAGGCTTTTGGATATATAGTATTTTGTGTCTGTTATTTTGATCGTAGCGAAGTATTGTGACTAAACACTACTAATACATAATACTGCTAGAGTAACAGCACTACTAAAGATGACTGTTGGTGTTAGTTGTATGGTATGGTTGACAATGTCGTGATGGTGACTGCACTGTTTCTGTAAGGGTTGGAGCCTCTAGAATGATCCTTAAAATTATTTGTCTTAACAAAATTAAGATCAAGATCTTAGACCTTGAGCATCAATATCTCTCATGATTCTGGCCACTGCTTAAGCAAAATATATCAAGAAAAAGGTCTAGCATAGTTCCCCACATTCTTGCGTGTAAGAAATATGCAATAGAATAGTAGGGAAAGAATAGTTAGGGTTTAGAGAAATACTAGCTCAAACCTTAACACTGCCAACAACGTCATTCACTGATAACTTTCGTGGATAATTGAATTCCAACTTTTATCTAAAATGAAACCTTAGAAAGTGTTGGATTGAACTTTGCTTCTTTACCGTAGAACTGTTTTTTTTATCACAATGTGTGTTAATGTGAGAAGAATCGTTTTGAGTTATACTGCCCCAACCCTCCCACCCTGTGTGTATAGTTCTAATGTTTAGCGAGTGTGTGAATGCATCAAGGAGCGCTTTGGTGTATAAAAATCCTTATTATAAAATACATTTGTTGCAGAAAAGGAAGGAGACCCACCAGGAGAAGGAGGCGAAGGTGGAGAGGAAGGAGAGAAGGGGGAAGACGCACCACCAGAGGAAGGAGGAGAAACAGAAGGAGGCGGGGAGGGTGAGGGTGGAAGTGAAGCACCTGAAGACGCGGCCACAGAGGAGACGCCGGCTGAATGATCCACTGTTTGGGTTGTGATGTTGTGTTAGGTTTAGTGAGCCGTCCAATGTTAACTATGTATTTATTTTAACCCTTTTGATGCCGCCTATGTTACCAAACCATATTTCATTCCAAACGTGAGGCCCGATGCTTGGATGAAAATCAATTAACGTTACCGGACTGTGATACAAACCCCTCCCCCTCCTGCAACCAGAAAACATCCAAGCTGTCAGTTTCTTTGCACCAACAGACATTGACAAGCTAATTTGCACAAGCGTTGTTTGAATAATAACTAATTACATTCATGTTTACATTTAGATAAGTCTCGTTGGGTTTTTATAATGACTGAAAGCTGGCGTACTAGCTTCCAATACTTCCTCCGTCCTCAATGGAACTTGTGTCATCGCCTAGAAATGTGAAGTTTGCTTCTGATGGGTGTTTGTAACCATTATTGTGTAAATAAAATACATTTGTATAAAAAAAATTGTTTTAATCCGTTTTGTGTGTTTTAATTTTGAACGTTGTATTGTCTTGTAAAAACGAGTAAGAATGCCTGGCGTTGCTTAAATAATAATAAACATTTGTACAGTGCCCTTCCTCACTAGAGCTCATAGCGCTTTACATCAAAGCATGTCAAAAATAAAATTAAAGGAAAAGCTTGTCCCTGGGTCCATCAGGGGATAAACTATATAAAATATTTCACGATAAATTGTAATGTGCTGCATCACTATTCTGTGGGTGAATGGATGAGCTTTGGAGTGTATGGTGGGTGAAATAGTCTTTATTGTTCAAATAGTCTCATATTTATTACAACAACAAAAAATTATGTCATCTCCCAACCTGCAATTTTATTCCTTTGATTTAGTAGATTTATTATTCAGGGTGGAGAACAATCGAATCAAGAAATCTCTGAAATCCGGCCGGGGCCCAGGGGCCAAGTCCCGGTAGGGGATCCATGGGGGTGAAGCCCCCTGGAAGAAAACGAATTTATGCAATTTTGAAAGTAATTTAAGGCCTCTCCTGAAAGCAAAAAGCACAAAGTAAACATGAATAGAAACAACAACAAAAAATGTTTTATGCACATGCCTTTTAAAAAAGTTAAGAATCTTGATTTGTATGCCTAAATCTCGGAACTCAATATTTTTTCTTGGAAATGCAAATGCCTTCTGCAGAAATCCGCGGATCCGATTCTCCACCCTGATTATTATTAAATATTAGCTCACCTTGTACAAGCGTTCCCTTTTTGGTTTAATTTCATTCCCCAGCACCATGATCATATGTTGAAATGTTTATGCTCTTTTAACCGTTCTTTCATTCACTGTTTTTAGTATTGGTGCATTTTATCCGAACATAAGTATAGTTATTAATCAACTATATTATGTATATTTTACTTTTACTGCCTAAATAGTTTAGTACTTACGGCAGAGGAAAATAAAATGACTACTGCTAAAAACAAAATATTGCTCCATCAAGGTAAAGTGTGATTCGGCAAAACCACAATATCATTTCTGAAACCAACTACATTTAACCTAGCGTAAATCCACAACACTTTAGTACAAGTAAAACGGAATACACCTGCTTCAAAATCTCATTTTCTTTAATAAACTAATTTTTATATAGCTTAAATCCACAAACTTTAGAAGAAAAAAATACATCTACTTCAAAAGTTCAATTAGTTTTACCAATAAATGCTTAAAACTTTGAAGCTCAAAGAACAAATGACACCATTGAATTTGCATGTACATGGATGATGCACCAGAATCCTTTTTATATTTTTCGTCTTCTAATAGCGACGTCCCTACCTTTCATTTTTATATTTTGCGATGTTCCTGCCTTTACATCACGTTTGAGTGATAGATGTGTCAGATTGGATGTAACAACATGTGACCGTGTATGTTGGTACAAATAGCCGCGCTTCGAGCCTGATTTGGGGAAAAGCGAATATATAGCACCCAGTATTATCATCATCCGTGGGGCTATATTTTACAATCTAAAAAAAAGTTTTAAAAAAAACATGAACTGCTACACAAAACTCCCCGGTTTTTAATAATGATCTTCCTATTACATACTGGAAGTAAAAGCCCCTCATTCCTAAGCCAGACTCAAAAGTGCGGCCATTTGTAACCAACAAAACACGCTCATTGACATACTACGGGACCCCAACGCACACAACCATTCAAACATGCAGGGGAAAGGCAATCAGCTATTAGAAGACGGAAAGAAAATGGAATTTTATTTGTAAAACTTCTGATATACTGCATCCAATACCATTGCCGAGTAACCAGCGTTTGTCATATAATTATGTCACAGAGTATGAAATGAGCACTGTCACCACTTGTGGAGGCCGATTTACTAAAAAAAGGACATAGAATAGCACCTGGACCAGCATCTAGTATACCAACATACACGCTCACCTGTATCATTTACCCTCACACACACCAAATACACATACATCCCTCAAACAGGTGGTGTAAAGGCAGGGAGATCGCTATTAGAAGACTGAAGAAAATCGAATTTTTATTTTTGAAATTTTTTTATATTGACTGCATCCTGTACCATTACTTGACTTGCTTTTTGGCCGAAATGATTGATGTCATCACTGCATGTCAGTTCCCTATGCAAATTCATATGTGCCATATCTGCAAACTTATTAACAGAGAAAGATGGAGTATGCTGGTTAAATGATCATCTGTGGTGCCCCTACGACCTCCGAGTTACGGGACAGCATAGGGTAGGATATTAATGAGTCTACTTCACAAATAAAACGCATTTTACACCACCGACTGACAGAAAGATATCACTTGAAAAACACCAAACCAAGACTTCTGGTGTTTGTTTTTTTTCACATTTATTACAGACACATCATCTATTCATCGGCAGCCTTGGTGGTCCTTGTGTAGATGAGCTGGCTGGAGTGTTTGCTCACAAGACGGATCAGGCCTGAAATAAATAAATGTCAAAATAAACACCCAGTACACACACACACAAAGTACACTGAAATTCATCACTCTTTAAAATATCGCTGTCCAATAATAAAACCATTTTGTTGTCAAGGTGACTTATTAATTCAGATGACCGCTGGCCCAAACTTGCGTAAAATGCTTTTGATCAAATCTTAATAAAAACTAAAAGGGCAAAACCCATATGACTCGCACGATTCTTATGGAACTCAAAAATGCCCAGAAAAAAACCAAAATGAAATGATGGCATGAAAATGCAAAGTAACACAAGACTTTCATCAATCTATGGTTTTGACCTTGAGATGACTTTGACCCCCCACCGCTCCAAATACACTAATGTACTATCAAATAAGAGTACTGATATTGACCTTCAGTGACCTCGATATTGGGATTACCTTGACCATCACGTATCTCGGCCAGGTCTGATCAAATAAACTCAATGTTGGTGCACACTATGGGTTAAATACACAGCCATTCCACTGTACGATGATCTATTTTTTTATGTTTTTGCAAAGCCTAAAACAACCTTGATCTTCAAGATCAACGCAAAACAGGAACACATATGAAAGATCAATCTGCCATCTCTAAATATAACAAGTTTGGACTTAATATCTATCATAGTTTAGGGTCAAGGTCACTTCAAAGGACCAATAAAAACCAACTTTGGACTGTACCAGTGACCTTGGAGTGAGATTAACCAAATTTGCATAGTACGTGTGTCTCAATGACATCTATCATACACCAAAGTTTAATATCAATAACCTAGAAAAAAAAAGTGAAATTTTGTGAAAAATTGTCTTTTTGTGACAAAAATTTGATGACCTTGATGTGAAGTAAGTCATTCTCTGATCATTATTGACATCATGGTAATACTCCATTTTACCAAATTTGGTTGTGATAGTTGAAATAGCCCGAGTACTTAGCCCTTTTAAGGTGTTTGCACCGACAGACGATGGACAGACCCCGCCCCCCCCCCCCCCCAATATTTTTGCGATTATTTAAGACTCGCCTCGTGCAGATTTGCTAAATTATTGATTTTTTTTTTTTGGGGGGGGGGGGGGGGGGGGGGGGGAGTGGGGAGCGGAGGTCGGGTTAGGGGTGAGTATAGGCGTCAGGGTAAGGAAGGGGAAGGAGTACATAGACTCACAATGTTATGCATGCAGAGGTGCCAACCCCCTAATCTTCTTGTCAGTATTTCCGGACCCGTTTGTCAGTATTTTTTAACACTTGTCAGTATTTTTTTTTTCTCGCAAAACCTAGCCTATGACACTATAAAGTAACGACAGGCTTCCCTCTGAAACAGAAGGCTATTTTCAATCCTCTAAAATCACGATAAAAATCAGCTTGTTGAACACCACACTTGTTTTACTCTAAAATCACCATGAAAATCAGCTTGTTGAACACAGCGACGTTCAGTGAGTGCAGGAGTACTATTATGAGACCAGAAACCGGTACAGAAGCACCGCTGGCAAAGATAAACGATCGGCAACTTTTCCTCCGTATTTTTATAAAAGCTACTGTATTTCCGTATTTAATTCACTTCGCCGGAATTAAATACGGTCAATCCGTACTGGTTGGCACCTCTGTGCATGCGAGCCAAAAATGATGTCTTAATCTTTGTTTTTTCTGTTATTTCTCTTAAGTTGAAATTTGAAGAGCGAGCGTTTTTGAAAGCCTGAGAAGCAGTATATTGCTGTTGCTCTTGTTTTCTGCCAATACTCTACAGCTGTGCAGAAAGCGAGCTATTTCTGTATTATATGATGTCAATGTAGTTAGCAAGCAAAATCAAACAGCGGCATACCTTTGCTGTGGAGCTCTCTAAGTGCCATCTTGGCCAGGGATCCTCGCACCTTCAGACGTTCAGACACGACAGAAGGAGTGATGAGCTTGTAGGATGGCACCTCCTTCAACATCTTGTCGTAGGTAGCTTTGTCGAAAAGGACCAGGTTGTTCAGCTTGTCACGGACTTTTCCCTTGGACCACTTCTGCAAATAACAGAGTAAACAAAAACATATCGACTTATATATTGCTGGCTATATAAAGACATGCCCAGAAAAAGAATGTCAGAAAGCATAGGATAAAGAAACAAAAAACATTAGGGGGCAAAAAAACGTTTTAGGATATATTGGTTTGGATACATAATAATAGCTTTTTTAAAGAGCGATCGCATAACATTGTAAGCTCAAGGCGCTCCACTCACATTTGCAAGCATCTAAACATTTAGTAACGCACAAAAAGTAATTACATGATCTAGCGAGGTAGGGGGCAGCTCGGGGGAGAGGGGAGTGGGCAGAAGAGAATACATGAAGGAAATGAATATCGTCTTTAGGGGTAGGCCAACTGGAAGTAGCATGTTTTCAGTGCAGTTTTGAAGCAGAGTAAATTGGCGCAGGGAATGGGGAAGCGAGGTCCAAAAAGATTGGAACAACATGTATCCCTTCACCAGGGGTCCAAACACCTGACTGTAAAAAAAAGAAAAAAAAAAGAGGAAAATTTGTATAAGAGCAAAGGGAGGGAATGGGGGAGAGAGAGTTTTTATGTTGAAAAAAAATCATGAAATGCATGTATTCTCGTGCAATCCGAGTATTAAGAGACGTTAAAAATAGGTGTAAAGCACAAAAGTTGACTTGTTTCAAACAAGGTCCAGAAATATATATATTTAAACTCCCAACTGATGACCGTTTCTCCATCTTCTTGATGCAGTTTGTGGCTGCTGAGGTGTTGTTCGAGTCCCTACACTCATTGTCCTCTGCAGCAGTTGGCTCTGTGTGGCTGCAGTGATGTGCATTTCTTCTGGCTTGCTTGGCCTCTTCCAGGATTTCCTCAGTTGCCTTTCTCTTTTGGTGGTCAATTTCTTGACAACGACACCAAGACTCTGCCTTCTGGACACTTTCTATCCTGTTTCTCTCTCTTCTATCTTTTCCGGCAGCAGAAAACAGGTTATGCACAAAATGTTGACTAACGTGTTCTTTAAGTATTGCACTGCAGTCTTATAAATGGCCTTGAGCGATTGCTTGACAGTTTGCATGGCAGAATAAGTGTCAATGTCTATCTTGGTGTTTGATTTATTAATCACCTCTCGCACGACACTGAACATGGACTCGACAAGTAAAAGCCACTTATTTTTTACTCCTGAAGCATTATATGCTTCGCCGCGAGATACAACGCGTGGTACATAATGAGACGCCATGTTGGAAAAGGAAGTAAAGATAGAGAATCTGACTGCTTGTATTAAAACCTTAGGACAGCGGGCCGATCAGAACATGACTCCGACATTTTAGAAATGTATCGGTGAATTGCCGATTTGCCGACGAAAACGACATCACTGCATTACAAGTAGGGGACTTTACAGACTGTGTAGGCCTATTCCTGGTCCGTAACTTAACTAAAACTATCGATTAAACATTGGAGCATACGACACTTTCTATGCACTTCTGGTAAATGGTACTTGAATATTTTGCTAAAATATCAACATACCACACCATAAACTCATTACAATTTACCAGACACTGGTCAATCCAAGACTGTAGTTGATGTTTATAATTAACTTTATATTACTGGCACAGATTTTATCGAAAATCATAGCGAAGTCCAACCAGGTTGAAGCACAATTTTCACTAGCAGCCATGACTTTCAAAGTTGTTGGCCTATCAGGCACGTGTTATAGGTACTCGTCTTTCATTGGTTCCCGTGTTCCAGCGGAAAACGATGTTTCGTATACAATTGCAATCTGCCGAAAATGACCTTTCCAGCGGGTCCATGGTTTTTATAGTTCTGAACAGCCATTTTTAAGATATCAAGCCGCGAAGTATACATAATGTTTTGCCTTGATTTAAACCGCTTCGCAATTCAAAATACGTTGCTTTTCGAAGAAAATATACGAAAATAAAGCTAGGAGTTTTATCTTTCTATTAAGACTAGTTAAACCAATCAAATTTAAGTAAACGAACACTAAGATCGGCGATAAAAATAGACGATGTTAAACTTTGATGGAGAGCATGGCCGCCAGGCAATGGCGTCACGCAACAGAGTACACTGACTGTATGCTTTTCTGAGCCACTTTAGTGACCATTTAAAGACGAATTTATTCGTAAAAACAACATAGAAAGTTGAAATGTTGAAGTTTCTATTGATGTAATTTTTATGTGACAATAACGGTATGCAGACCAGTAAATTGCCGAAAAAATGTGGCTTCTCAGCTGGTTTCCCGCATGTCTAGTAGGCCACTGCAGCTACCTAAAATAGGTAGGCCACAATTTTTTTACAGTTCGGACAACGATCAACGAAATCGAATAAAAATTTGCAGTCTAAAAGTAGGTACTCCAAGCCCTTCATTGGCTCTTGTCCGCTCGGCAGTTTTGACTTCACTTTCAACACTTATTATTAATGTAAACCTGCATTAAAACAAACAGTGGCTGTATTCAAATAAAAATTGAAAGCTTTATCTTTACATCTGTGGTGTTTTTAATGCATGTTTATGCGAAAGATTCCGAGAAAACAGCTTTTGAATACGCCCCTATCCGAGCGCTGAATGCCGGTGCGAAAAAGTTGTCAGCGTCGTTTGCTGAGAGGTGGCTCGTTTCAAACTCTAAGCGCTTTGAGATAGTTCATTGGATGGCCTAAAAATAAGAACCAATGAGAAGTTCGGATACTTAGCTTCATTTACATATCAAATATGGTGGCCTCTCATGTGTAAAAGTGTTGTTACGAGCCGAACAAAGTGGATAAAGCGGTTTTGATGTAAGTTTGATTTTAACTAGAAGTTTAAAAATTAGCAAGAAATAAAGAGCAGACTTTCCTTTATAAAACTAGGGTATTTATTAATTTGTGCATTACTCTATCGCGGAGCGCTTTGCCGTAGAAAAGTGTACCCAAACGGTGTTCGGGTTTTCTTGCGGCCATGGCCAACTCGTAGGCCTATTCAGCGACACGAGTGCTGAGCGTAGTAGCACACTAGTAGGCCTATAATTTGCCGGCACGCACTGCGAATTTGATTTCCCAACTTTGAAGCACCAAAACGGCTGAACATTACATGGGATAGGCCTGAAGAAAATTGGGCTTGGAGTATAACATATGAAGGGGTTACCTGTCAAAAATCAGCTTTCTGGTATCAATATTGGCTTCACTTTGAGACTCCAAAGTTGTCAATTTCTTCAATTCCAAAACGTTGCCAAAAATACACCAACATTCGGCATTTTCAAACATTAATAACTTTTTACCTATTTGTCCTATGGGGGAAAAAAAATATATCACTGTGTTCAGAATGAAAAGCTCTTTAAATCTATGTCAGTTTTGTGATGAGGAAATCATTTTTTTTAAAATGGCCTTTGACTACCTACTAAAAGATAAAACATTGCTTTAAATGAATCAATAATTTATTTCTTAGGACAATACTCCCTTCAGTTGCGGATTTTCATCCCCAAACAAGCACAGTTTTCCTTCAGTGAAAATAGTATTTATTTTTCAAAAAGAAGAAAGAAAAACATACTCAGAGGTGCCAACCCCCTAATCTTCTTGTCAGTATTTCCGGACAAGTTTGTCAGTATTTTTTAACACTTGTCAGTATTTTTTTTTTGTTCTCGCAAAACCTAGCCTATGACACTATAAAGTAACGACAGGCTTCCCTCTGAAACAGAAGGCTATTTTCAATCCTCTAAAATCACGATAAAAATCAGCTTGTTGAACACCGCACTTGTTTTACTCTAAAATCACCATGAAAATCAGCTTGTTGAACACCGCGACGTTCAGTGAGTGCAGGAGTTCTATTATGAGACCAGAAACCGGTACAGAAGCACCGCTGGCAAACATAAACGATCGGCAACTTTTCCTCCGTATTTTTATAAAAGCTACCGTATTTCCGTATTTAATTCACTTCGCCGGAATTAAATACGGTCAATCCGTACTGGTTGGCACCTCTGCATACTGGCTTATGGGTAAATGTCTAGCCAATCAGTGGGTCAAATATTATGGGTATTCATCCAGAAACAAGAGGATCATTGGTTGAGAAGAGGCACACCCCCAAGAGTGCATTACAAACTTGGTTGCAACCACGCGAGTCGAGTCTGCGCGTAGCAATCCAATCGATTGTGGCCTACCTACCTAAAATTAAGGTTATGGTAGTCAGCTTTTTTTTTTTTTTTTTTTTAAAGAAAGAAAGAAAAGATGTGCATACCTTCTTCTTGGCTTTGCCACCACCTCCCTCCTTCTTAGATTTGGTGGGGGCTGCCTTGCCCTTGGTTGCCTTGGCGTCTGCCTTTTTAGCTCCCTGAAATAACATTAATAGCATCAAAAATTAAATTTAAGTATCAATCGTGCTTCCACATGCCATCTTCTTCTTCTTGTAGGCAGCCAACTTCAATATGTTGAAGAAACTTGCTGCACTTAGTTGCATGCTGGGTGTGTTTTTGTTACCAACACTCACCCGTCTAGGACATGAGCGTCAGGCTCTTTAGTCCGTTATGATGGAATGTATGTGAGATAGACTAGACCTCGGTTTATATTCTCATTCGAAGGAGTAGGAAACGGGAGTAAAGTGTCTTTCCCAAGGACACAACACAATGCCCCGGCCTGGGCTCGAACCCGGGACCTTCAGATCCGCAAGCCAAAGGCAAAGCTCAGATCCATTCTAATCCCAACATCATCAAACTTGACGTGGAATATATCAAGAGGATGAACATGGATTAACAACCTTTCCGACTCACTCTACTGCCCCCAAGACAGAATTTCTAGCAAAGTATAGCATGTAATTTGTAAAAACTTCGGCGGGGTCTTTTAAAGTTTTATTTTTAATAAATTATAAAAGAACCGGCCGACCGTCAAAGCGTAAATTAAACCTCAACTGGCTCAAGTAATTTTAATTAGATTTGATCATTAAATGATTATTTCTCTAAAATTAAAACTATCTGATAACCAATACGTTGACGAAGATACATTTTTAACAAAATCCCTGAAAAATCGACGAACGGGAAAAATAATTATAATACTCATTTTAATAGCCACGAGCATGTGGCCCGCCATCTTGCATGCATGCCTTCAAACACGCGAAATCTATTATGTCGACCATTTGCTTATTCCAACATATCTGCTATAACCAATATTTAAGAAACTTTGTTCGAGTAAATTAGCACATTTCGTCACGTATTCTGATTCGTTCAAATCTAATAATTTACCCACAAAAAATATTTTTTTGCGAGAGAGACGAATTGTCAAACATACCATGCTTCGGAGAAAAATGCAAAAGAGTGATTCCAATGAGCATTTCCGGTTCACCGCTCTGAACGAAACGAAATATTAAATGTATTAAAATACATAAATTAATAAATTTTAGTAATCCAAACAAATATATTATACTTATATTTTGTGATATTAATACTGTTGGATTAAATAGTCAAGTTCTTGGAATGTTTAAATTTTTACAGCTGACTGGTGACATTAAAAACTAGGCTGGGCGTATATATGACATAATCGAAAGTAACGAGAAGGTACACAAAGAACTTTCGTCCATACGAGAAATTGATTTAGGTAAATTGTGTACAATCAAATACTCTGGAAACAATCCTGTTATATAGGGCTCTATTTATGTCATTGGGATCTGAGGAAGTAGTATTTTAAATGACATATTATATAGCCCTATGTTATTTTTTCCTCCCTCGTAGTCGTAGTACTAGTCGTACGAAACGTTTGGAATTGGATGGAAATTATGACATGACCTACTTTTTCTTTCTTTCTTTTTTTTTAATCGAACGTTCTCTCGTAGGTCAGTCAGGTTTTGCCCGAATAATCGACATATTCTGTTCAGTTGTTTGAGAAGTGTAACAGAAACTTGTGTTATGAGATGTCTTTGAGACAAAAGCAAGGTTCAAAGTGTGGCTCCGTGGTTTTGTAAGTAGTGCTGCTGCCACTGTTTACATTATCGACCTTGCCAGTTTCTTCGCAATCCAGAAGACATAGCAATCATCAAATGGACAGGACGATTTCTTGTTGTCATTATATGAAAACCTTCTTTTCTATTCAAATCAGTTTAATTCAATTCTATATGTTTACAAGGAATATATAATATACTCATGAAGTCACAGACCTACAGGCTACACACAGAGAAGTGAATGTTGATAGTGTATAAATCTTGTTTACCTTATTCATTTTTGTAAAATAGTCTCTGTCTACTACTACTACTACTACTACTACTACTACTACTACTACTACTACTACTACTAATACTACTAATACTACTGTTCCCTTAGTAATTATATTTATATTATTGTACAGAATTGTACATTTCCTCAAAACAAGCATTGTTCTTACTCCTATTAGGGTCCTAATGATTTTTATTTTTATTTTTTTTAAGGATTTAGGAAACATACGTAAAATTGTAAGCATTTTAACTATATATATTGAAGCAGCAGCATTTCCAGAGTACTAATGTAATAGATTACATTATTTTTAGAGCTTGAAGAAAGGGACAGATCTAGCTTTTTCTTGTTTCTTTTTGGCGCACAGAATGTATACCCTTTTTGAAGGAGGAATAAAATTTTAAAAATATATCAGTATAGAAATCAGAAACAAAATACACAAAAAACACCAAGAAAAATATATCAGTATTAATAAAAGTAGGTCAATTTGTATTTTAGTAAAAATATATGGGGTCGCCACAATCGGTTATGCCTTATGCATGGATTATTTGTAATAGAAAGACAAGACCTTCCACCTCCTGTAAGCTTACATCCAGACATGTGGTCAGGATTTTGTTCACAAAATTAAATTTAAAGTTCCATGATTATGCGTTTGTAGTATCCATCAGCACTATCATGAAAAACAAGTTCTAACACCTCACAACCTTTTGAAGGTGCCAGTTTTATTCTTCAGGATCTTTTGATGGACGACGGAAAGAGAGGTAGGAGGACAACATTCCAGAATGGACTGGCTTAACACTGAGTCAGTGAGTGAAGCCATGACTATGAGGGTTGCTGAGGACAGAGAAAGATGGAGTGCGCTGGTTAAATGATCATCTGTGGTTCCCTACAATCTTCGAGTTACAAGATAGGATAGAATAAGTATCTAGCACTAACAGTAGTAACACTTTTTTCCCCATCCCTGGAATTGTGATCGATTGTTTGGGACACTCAGATGATTCCAAGCGTATAGGAAAATGGAGATGACAAGGGAGATCAGCAGCCTTACCTTGTGTAGCTGAGCGGAGTATTTGACTCCCGTCTCTCGGCCACGACCTTAAGGATGCAGCCCAACCCGAGCTGTTAGTTTTATTTTATCCCTCATTATAGGGACTTAAAAATATTCTAACAAGGCAGTGAAGCATGTTGATAGTAATCCGGTTCGCCGGTTATTAGTGCCACGACACTCGCTGCAAAGTCACTTCCACTGACTTGCATAAAATTCCTGCCGACAATGTAGTTCACCTCACCACCAAAAGCAGACGAGTAATGTTCAGTGGAGGAGAACAAATGTCGTGTCACCATGTCCTGCATAACCCAATGGTCACACCAAAAGATTCTGCACAGCAGAAGCCAACCAAGGCTAGTCTAACCAATAAATGTAAGGTAGACAACCTTTCTCCCAAACTTGAACCAGTCACGCTACACTTATAACATAAACTGATGGTCCTGTCTTTCCAAATGGGCTTAAACCTTGTCAGGGCAGCAGTTGTTTGTGTTATCCTGGAGAGGATTTCTTTCGGGACCCGTTGTCTGATACAATTGATCCTAAATATTTGAAGATATGCACCGTGTTGACGGATTGGTCTTGGACTTTGATGTCCGTGTTGATGACATTGGTGTTGTTGGTCATCATTTTAGTCTTATCTACTCTTATTTCCATTCCCAAGGCTCTGGAGGTGGTATCATGCATCCTGTACCAGCTGTTCAAGTTCTTGTTCCTCTCCAGCCAATCCATCAATGATGTTGTACACTTTCATGGTTACAGAGCTGCATGCCACACTCGGTCAACCGTTTTCTTGAAGTCTACAAACACATGATATAGATGTTGTTAGTGCTGTAGGTATTTCTCGCAGATTATTCTGAGGTTGAACATCTGCTCAGTGGTTCTTTGCCCTGCTCTGCATCGTATTTGTTCTTCAGCTATGATTTGTTCAGCTTGGGGTTTGAACCTGTTGTATTGTAACCTGGAGTATTATTTCCACGAGGTCTTTGCTGGAATGGCTGATGATGCAGTAATTTTCATACTGCTGAAGGTAACCCTTTTTGGGAAGAGTGATGACAAGCGACTGGGTCCATGGTGTGAGCCACTCACCACTCTGCCAGATCTTGTTACAGATAATGGTGAGGGTGTCAATCATCGCTTCTCCTCCAGCTTTAAGCAATTCTGCTGGTATGTTGTCCACTCCCGCTGACTTCCCTACCTTCAGCGATTGCACTGCTGCCTCAACTCTTCTCGGAGAATTGGGAGTATTTCTTTTTCTTCGCTGTTCTGGGAACATGCTAGAACTGATGTGATGGGTCTCTATTTGGTGTGTGGTTGTAAAGGTCAGAGCAGTACTCTGTCCATCTATCCAACAAGAAGTCTTCTGTAAGGCATATGTCAGACTTGCTTTGGATCGTGGAAACCTTGGGCTGCTTAACATTTTTCAGCCGCTTCACAGTCTGGTAGGCCTTCTTGCTGTTGTTCTTGTTCAGACTGTTCTCTATTTCCTGACATTGATCTTCTATCCAGTTCTCCTTGGCTGTGCGCATACCTTACTGGATGTCACTTTTGACTTTCTGGTTGGCATCAGCTCCCTGTGAGGTGTTTTTTTTCTTTATCAACTCTCTTTGTTTGTCACACAGGTCCAAAAGTTCAGGTGTGATCCGCGGTTTCTTCTTTGGGTGTTGCTTGCCAAGAATCTCAGTGGCGGCATCTGTCACAGCTGAGTTGAAGGTGGTGGTCATGGTGTTGTGCCTGTCATCTCGCTGAAATAAAGCTTGTGGCCCTTGTCAGTTGTTTTTTTCACCTAGGCCTTTCCAGCGCAGTTAACTGATAGTACCTAAAATGTTCCATCGATAGTGGTCCAGCTCATGGACAAGTTCTTCTAATTTTCCCTCCACAATTCAGGTCCTGACATTCCAAGTTCCCATGACATTGTTGTTTCTTGTGAGGATATTACTAAGTTTTCCATCAATAACACACTTATCATCTCCGTCCTGGTGGCCAAAGAAGGCTCGGTCCTTGGTGACCTGGGCGACGACCGATCCTGTATGGAGTGAGTGGTTCTTTTCATCATAGGGTGTGTCTTGGGCAAGAAAGACCTGGCAGGGCCCAATCATCTCTAGGCTGTTGGCCACAGCCGAAATCCACGAATACAGTGTGGCTCGCCTTGGCCCCGAGCACGTGGTTGTTGAACCTTTAGTAATGTGAGGTTCCTCCATCATGGCCGGTGACTTCTCTGTTGAAGACTTTTGCCCTGTGATGCTGTGCTGACATCACCTTTGTTAGTGGCCTCTTACGACACGCCGGGAAACATTGGGCCTATTCTATTCAGTGCTCAAACCCACAGGGCATAACGTTTAAATAAAACTATAATAAAACTAAATAAAATAAATTGCCTCAAATTATATTATTATCAGTGTAATGAGGAATGCTTAATTAGAATGCATTGTACATTATTTTTCAGATTGTTCAGAAAGACCATGGTGGAATTTTTGAGGTGGGGGCTGATTAAACTTGAGGATGCTGTTCGCGATTTCATCCAGGGCTTTTCGGTGAACTTCAAGCTGATCTCATCCTTCCTTCGCAATGATTTTGACGACCACAGCCAGCAGGCTAAGCAGCATAACCGAGAGAATGTGCAGTCACCGGAGGTGGAAATTCGGCGTCGGCAGTTGGAAGCCAGAAGACGAGATGCCAGATCACAGTCGCGGGCACAACAGTGAGTGCTTTTTACTCCTCCCCTCCCCTGTCTGTTTGTTTACTGTACTATGATCATCTATCTGTATTTTTTTTAAAACTTATTTTTCTCCTGATTTTTTTTATTAATGATTCTAGTTTTATTTACAGACTGTTTTAACAGACAGTGTCGCAGCATGAGGCATTTTCCCAATATAAATTGACTGAACAATGTTATATTTAATATTAATAATAATAATAATAACAATAATAATAATAATAATAATACTGGATTTTAGGCATGCCTTATTCCTAAATCAAACTTATAACGCACCGATCTGTAGTGTAATTAACATACACGCGCACATATTATAGAAATGTTATTATTGCAGCCATACAGCTGAGTACGTTTTAAATGGGTTTTATTGACTCACATGAATAGCAGTCCAAGTCTATGTATTCATACCCCTCACCTCTTACATTGCAGTGCGAGTCTATGTATTCACACCCCTCACCTCTTACATTGCAGTGCGAGTCTATGTAATGTATTCACACACACCACCTCTTACACTGCAATGCGAGTCTATGTATTCACAAACACCACCTTTTACGCCTCATTGCGAGTCTATGTATTCACACCCCTCACCTCTTACACTGCAGTGCGAGTCTACGTATTCACACCCCTCACCTCTTACATTGCAGTGCGAGTCTATGTATTCACACACCCCACCTCTTACGCCTCAGTGCGAGTCTATGTATTCACACACCCCCGCCCCTCTTCCACTGCAATGCGAGTCTATGTATTCACACACACCACCTCTGACGCCTCAGTGCCAGTCTATGTATTCACACACCCCCGCCCCTCTTCCACTGCAGTGTGAGTCTATGTATTCACACCCACCACCTCTTACACCTCCCCTCCACCCCCAAAAAAACCAAAAACAGTAAATATTTTTGCAATGTGGGTCTATGTATTCACACTCCCCACCCCACAAAACAAATTCCATATTTTTGCAAACCTGTGGGAATGAGTCCTAAATACTAAAAAAAACTCTGTTGTCTGCCCTTACGTTGTCTAAATGTGCAAAACTTGCAAGTGGATTAATATCTAAGAACCTATTTTAACTCTCACAACCGAACTTGGTAAAATGGAATATATCCATGAGATGACTTCACTTTAAGGCGGCAGGGATAGCTCAGTGGTCAGAGCGCACGACTTGTGTGAATGCATCTTGGGCGTTAGTCCAAAAATAACAATTTTTTCACAAAATTTCACTTTAAAAAAAAGTTATTAATATTGAACTTATGATAGATATTAATGAGACACCCATCCTATGACATTTGGTCAACTTCACTCCAAGGTTGAGGTCACTGGAGGTGTCCAAAGTCAGTATAGGTGATATTGATGTGACCTTGACCCTAAACTATGAGAGATATAAAGTTCAAACTTGTTGTATTTAAGATGATAGGTTGATCGTTTTGCATTGATCTCGAAGGTCAAGGTCATAGATATTTTAGGACTTGCAAAAATACACACACACAAAATAATTGTATAGTGGAATGGCTCCATGTAACCTATAGTGTGCAACAACATTGAGAGAGTTGATCATGCATGGGAGGTCACATGAAGGTCAAGGTCATCTCAAAGTCACTGGGTTTTTTTGCCATGATACAACTTCTGCTGTAGTTTATTTGATATTACATGCGTATTTGGAGTCAGAGGTCAAGGTCATCTCAAGGTCAAGAGCTTAGAAAGATCAAAGTAGGTATTACTTTGCATTTTAATGGCCCTTTTCTGGACAATCATTTTCGTGTGAAATATTGCAAGTTCCACAAGGAGCATGGACGTGTGAGTCATATGGGCTTTGCACTTTTAGTTCTGTAGTGGTCTCTTGCAAAATGCATATGTGCATTGACTTTTAGTTTTAAATGTTGTGGCCTATTGACTGACTATTAAATAGCCATTTTACATGCCATAACCCTCTGGCACTATAGCTATAAATTTACGGAAATATATTATCAGGTTCGCATGAAGATTTTATTTTGTCTTCAATACATTGACAGTGATTGTCTTCAGTCATGCAGTGAAGATGATATGATGATGATGATTTTCAGGGCTGTGGGTGAGGTTTTAGAGGAGCAAGGGGACTGGAAGGTGCTTAGCCAAATGATGTTCTACAATTTTATTTTCTCTGTGGTAAGTTCCCTTGCGATTTAAATTCTATGTTTTCTTTTTTTTGTATTTGATGTAAATCGTCCCTATAGTAACAAGCATGTCAGTAGAACTGAAAGTCACTTTTAAACTCGCTAATCATATAATTTGTGACTAAAACACAGTATTAGTCTGCCAGAATTCTCATTAGTTCAACTTCAAGTTAGGTTTCACAGCAATATGTTGCTGAGTTGGTGGGGAGATGCAGGGCAGTCTAAAGGAAGAGAGTTCATCACCAGTAATGCTCCTGGGGTCATGATATACTATTGACTGGTTGAGTACTCTTGATCTGAATGCTGCATGTCTTTCTCTCACGGTCTGCAAGCATCAGCTTGGTGGCTGTGTCTCTTTGAACTTTGGCCGCTGATAAACCGCATGTACAGGCTTCAGAAGGGAGTGTGATGGGTTGGAAGTGTGCAGAGAATGGGCGGAAAGGCGAAATGTTCAGTTTTGTTCTTAGTTCAGTGGGGAGCTTGAGAGAATGGTTGTACGCAGGATTGATGCTTCTGTTCATTTTTTTAAGGAATTGATGTTTTATTCTATACTGACTGTTATGTGAATGTTGTTGTCTATGATTGTTGTACGCTGAAGTAAAAAAAAGAAGAAGCATTCCTCGCAATGGGATAATAAAGAAACTAATTCTGACATGGGCACGGATCGATCTCTCACACAAGCTTGCCATGTGGTCATAAAAGGGCTTGAGTATAAAATTCAGTATTTGTATATAAAAAGGTTCCCCTTGACTTTAAGGTGAAATTAGGTTCTAACTATGTGTGTACAATGTTCTGCATCTTAGGTTGTGTTTTCAGATGGGAACGCTGAGTGTGACCCATGCCCTGCTGCCCTTGTGTTCCTATGTTATGGGATGTAAGTCACAGCGTTTTGCTACTTTGTTGTTTCTGCCTCATGGAAATGTTGGCATGGTTAGTAGTCAGTGAGTCTTGAGTGGGATGGGTTGAGGAGATGGGGTTGGTGGAAAGATGCAATGAGGAAAGTATTGTTTGGTGGTTTATTCTTTCCAATGTATTCAGAGATCACATATATTTTAAATTGAACCCAGGTCCCCTGCTTCTAAGAGAGACAAACGAAGCGTGTGCAAAAACACAAATAGTAGTCGTCTCTCCTTTACAAGAAATGGGACGGTAGTTTAATGACGTAATCTTGGATAAATACAGAATTTATTCCACCAAGTGACCTTACAAGAGAAACTTCCTCTGATGTTGTTAAACACACACACTCACAACGTGCACTAAATATATTAATAATTCCTTTTATACATGGACTAAACCATTATAAAATACACAGCCCTTTGGTTAAAATCTTGCAGTGACATGCTGTAAAACCTAAGCACCCGTGTGTGCATACATAATTCAGTGACTTGCTCTCACTTACCCTCACATAAACACACACACATACACACACACACTTTCGGCAATTACTCCTTCGGATGAGAGTATAAACCGAGGTCTAGTCTGTGTCGCATACATTCCATCAGAACGGACTTTAAAGATCCTTTTGCTCATGTCCTAGGTGGGTGAGTGCCGGTGACAAGAACACACCCAGCATGCACCTAGATCCTTCTCCCCATCCCTGGCTGCCCAGGATTGTGCTCAGTTGTCAGGAGCGTTATTACGATGCGCCCCAAAGGCTGCAAGTTGGCGCCTCGTGTGGCTTGAGTTAGATCCTGTATCGGCCAGCGCCTTGAGCAGCTCTTGAGCTGGAAAAGCGCTATATAAGAACAATTAAATAAATACACTCACACAAAATCAGCGCCAAACTGATTTTGAACAGTAAAACTAGATAAATTCAAACTGATGTTTCAATATTACTTTGCATTTTAATGCGGCAGTTTCCGTTTTTCTGGACACTCATAGGATCATATCGCAGATTCCACAAGGGGCGTGGGAGTCATATGGGCTTTGCACTCCTAGTTTATTTTTAACCTGTGTACTTGGTGTAATCTGCTTTTTATGTTTTTAGGTTCTAGAGGTTATCTGTTTATATCTACACATACAATGAAACGCTTTGAAACCACATAATGTTATTGTTATCCATTCAATTTTTTTTATTTTTGTTTTGCCAAATTTTTGTTTAAAAAAAAAAAATTTCAGGGCATCCACCTGGCAGTGTTTTATTTTATGTGTTATTGTTATTTTAGAAGACAAACAGATGACTTCATGGTAGTGTGGCACAAGCAGCTAGGGTGGTAATATACTTTATTATATATATATATATATATATATATATATATATATATATATATATATATATATATATATATATATATATATATATATATATATATATATATATATATATATATATATATATATATTTATTTATTTATGTATTTGTGTGTATGTGTCGAGCGAGGCGAGCTCATCTGCAAAACCAGACAAGCTAAGCAAATATGCATTGTATTTATCATTGTTGCTGTGATGCTGACGCTGTGCAACGCAGTGTTGCTTGTGTGCAGCGTCGTATGAGAAAGTGGAGTTCTACGTTGTGAACGTCTTCACGGTGTGCTGGTTGATTCCCTTGCTCTTCCTGTCCAAAATCTACAATGCCTATTGGACCACAGTGAGTTTGAGGAGAAACCACGATGATGATGACGGTGGTGGTGGTCGTAGTTATAATGATGATGATGACAGTAGTGATGACAATTGATGATGTTGGTGATGTTGATGATGACAGTGGTGATGGTAGTGATGTTTTTTTTAGATGAGAGTATAAACCAAAGTGTAGTCCATGCACGAAGGCATTCCATCGCATGCAGTTTAAAGATCCTGATGCTCATGTCCTAGATGGGCAAAGGCAGGCTACACAGATACACTCAGCAGGCACTAGGTTCCTTCTCCCCATTATTTGGTTGCCCAGGATTGTGCTCAGTTGTTTGGGCCCAGACTGCAGATACTTTATTAGCAACCCATTTCTATACATCATTATTTACATTATTTGAGTGAACATTGTGTGTTGGCATTTTACACATCAGAAGATGTATTGCTATTCACAACTTTCCGGCACCTCTCATAAAAACTCGTGGGTATCGCCATTATAAATTAAAACGAGGTTATATGAAACCAAGTTCCGGTTTGGCTTGTTTTGCTTTTATCAAAGCTTGATGCGTGACTTTTAAATATGGCAAATTGCCGAAAACGACGATTGTTAGAGCCAGCAAACGAGTGGGATAAGTATAAAAACGGTGGAGGAAGTACATGCTCAGTGAAAGAATGCAAAAAACAATCGTAGAGGCCTGTATTTGTGGCGACTTCGGAGGTGCGTCGATCATCAACAGAAAGTGAAACAGGACCTAGTTTTCCATAGCTTCGCCGTCGCAACCTTCACAAAACACGAAGTAACTGACTATGTTAGGCTAGCGTTGTGGCCAAGTGGGCTAAGGCGGGACTAACTTGCCTTGTCCACAAGCCAGAAACCAATGGCGCCTGACAGGTGTGGGTTCAAGCCAGCATCTGGGCGTTATGTTTTTCCGAATATTTTTCAAAAATTCACAAATAATGTTAGGTAGGTAGGGTTTAGGCGCGCCACTGGCGATAGAAAGGGATAATAAACTGCAGAAAAAAAAAAAATATGTGAGGGTACGATACAGGTGGCCAGTGACACATGTTATTATTCTTGAATATTTGGAAATAACTCACTAAAACACGCGGAGAAAAAAAACAGGAAGTATTTTTCATAGAGGGGATTCCCGTTGGTGCATAGGATAGCAGAAAAGTGTGAATATAACCCTGATGATATTACTAATATTTTGTACAATAATGTAGTAATAGAAAAACAATAGTCAGCATTGTTTTAAGTACTGACTTAGTGTATAGAGGTGTGTTTGTGTGTGTGTTTGCATAAATGTCTAAAATTATTATATTAAATTAAATGAATAGATCTTTTTTTTAGGTAAGTAAATTTTTTTTTTAAATTGTAATTTTTATGATTTTGTGTGCCGTTTTCAGGAGTACGCCAAGCTGGCGTTCATGAGGAAGCGAGGTAGGCCAGCCACCCCCAAATGGAATTTCCTCTACTCTGACATTGTTTTCACCATCTGCTTTGAAATCCTGCTTATCCTGGAGGTATGATGATGATGATGATGAGGTGGAGGAGGAGAATATTCATGAGGAGGAGGAGGTGATGGTGGATGATGATGATGGTTGAATGTATGCTATGTTTTTCATTTTTGACGATGTCTTCTTGACTGTGTGCTTCAAAGTCTTGCTGATTTTTGGAGACTTAGATAATAATGATGTTGATTATGTGATGATGATGATGGTAGTGGTGATAATGATGATGATGTGTAGCAGAGTTGTTACACTGCCACACCTCTTGACAACAGCTACAGTCAAACCAAAGTGGGGAAAACTGTCCACATCAGCATTCTTCCTGTCTCCCCACGGCCCAACCGACTGAGCGACAGTGAGTGAGTGAAAGGAAAAAAAATAAGGTGGTGTTTTTTTAGGTATCCTCACAGCTTGTGTAGTTTGTATTGTGTTGCAGGTTTATGTCCTAGGAATGGTAATTCCATGGTCCTTGTGGGGTTTTAACATGACTGACGTTTTCCTGACAGCCATTACCTACTCCTTGTACGCTTTTGAGTACAAATGGATGAATCTGGGTGAGTTGGTTGTTTCTTGAACGACTTAAAACACACGCTCGAAACATGACACAGGACAATGTAATATATAATGAATGAGAGCATCTGAAATGACCTTACAGTTCACTCCTATAAATATTCCCATACACTTCAAAGACCTTTCAGCTAAAACACAATTAGGAAATCAAAATAAAGTACGAAATATGTACAGTGATTATAAATACCTAGCGGACAAAAATCAGACCTTTAACTATAAGACTTCATTAAGACAGGGACAATAGGTTTTACCATAAACTGTAAATTGGTCAGTACTGTGCAGAGGAGCTGAATGGTGATGGTAAAGAGAGAGGGAGAGCAAGAGATAGAAATGAGTGAGAGTGAGAGAAAGAGTTGGACCAAGGAGGGATGAACATGAGTGTTTTGAACCCACTACCCAATTAGTTCCCCAGTCACAGGCAGTTTATTCACTTAGCTTATCGACCATCTTCAGCCGCACAAAACGAACTCTTCATAGCCATGGGGCTTATATAATATCAAAAACAAAGAAATGGGAAGTTTGTCTGGAGGATGCATTGAGTGACATTCAGTGAAAACTTAACCAGAGTATTGTCACTTTCAACAACAAAATTAAGATGGTAAAGCGCTATTTGATGAATGAATGTGGTTGTACAGCAGGCCCGTGTGGTCAGGAGTGTGTGTGAAGATCATGTTGTTGAAAACAATCGACAGATGTATTATGTTTTGGTGTTTTTATTCTCTTACCTATAGATGGATTGATGGACATGTTTTATGTTCTTACCAATGTGTGTGAGTGTGTACATTTTTGTTTATGTGCATCAGAAAAATGTCAATTGCCCTTTTATGAAATAATGAACGCTTTGATTTTGACTTATGTAAGAACTAAAGATGTTTTTAAAACTAAACTGTAGGTTGTCCGCAAGAAATGTTGCTGGTATTTACCAACTACGCTTTCAGCACCCCTACAGAGTACTGGATCCGCGGTGCTGGTACATATTTAATGAGCCATATGTTATGAATGTTTTTGTTGTGTTCACAGCCATTCGGTGCAAGCAGCGACTGCAGAAGATCCAACTGAATTCGTGTTATTACTTTGGCTTCGGCTTGCCCATGGCTCTGTGTGTGCTGTTCTTTGACAGTTTCTGGATGAGGTTGGTATATTGTGACTGTTGTTCTTAATCACCAGTAACTTACATGCTGTGTGTTGGCCTGTACTTAGTCCCTCAACCTGTACTGTGAGGTTGTCAGGAGGATTTAAGAGATACCGAGAGACTATCCTTCAGTCAGTTCTGTTGGCAACCTCTGTGAGCCGGTCTGGCATAGGCTCTGCAGGGCGCGAAATTAACTTTTTTCTTTGAGGGTAAACAGGACCCTTAACTTTTAAAAAGTGAGGGTCCTGTCTGAAATGTGAGGGTCCTAATACATAATAAACAATCGCACATAAAAAAAATTCAAACACATTTTAATAAAACAGAACTTTAATTCCCTCTTTTTATTCATTAACAACGGATATGTTTAAATAAGTACTGGTACTCTATCTGAGTCCCAAATTTTTAATTCGAAAAATAAAAATCTCTCTCTCTCTCTCTCTCTCTCTCTCTCTCTCTCTCTCTCTCTCTCTTCCTGATTCTTTTTACTCTTTTTGTATAAAAATGTTTTGATTAATTACTTTCTCAATTAAAGTGTATTAATAATGTTAATACGTTAAGCTGCTTGGTTTCCTCGTTTTTTGGCCTGATTTTTGCACGGCTCACAGATCAACACTTCGACACCATCTTCTCGCCGAATTTTTCTGTGCCACAAAAATTTCTTAGACCATTCTTCTTGGTAGCTTCTGCTACGTTTTGCTTGCTCGTACTGCTTTTGTTTTTTCTTCCTTTCATCGTCGTTTTCTGTCGAGGCAGGTCTTTTTCCAAAAATGGAAAAGTATCTGCTCTTCTCACTAGCCATTTTCGGGATTCATAGTGAAAGCAGACGCTCGACAGTGAAAATACGAACAGCCCATTGATTGGCCAAAAAGCGTGACTCCGAGCCAATAAAAAAAAGACTTACTTAATATTATTCAAGGGTAATAACTCGAGTGACAAATACCTCGCATCCATAGCAACATATAGCGCGATGGGTACTCGACATCGATTTTCGAAGATTTATTATTGCCTTCTACTTTTCACTCAAAAATAATTTTTGCATCGAAGATTTTTTTCAGTAAAAATGAATTGATTACTCAACTTTGTAACGTAGTTGACATTTGTTTTTGCGGGTAAATCGGGCACGCTAGAAATGAAAAGAGCGGGTCCGAATCAACATTTGAGGGTAATTCGCCCCGGACCCGCCTTAATTTCTCGCCCTGCTCTGCCTCTGTGAGCCGGTCTGGCATGGGCCCTGTCTCTGTGAGCCGGTCTGACACTGGCCCTGCTGATGTTCCTTGATGTTGCCTAACCAGCTGTTCACATCTCTCAATCCCTTTTTGAATTTGCTTTTGGACTTGAATGTATATTGTAGAAAAGGGAAATACAACTGGTTATTCCCAGTGAAGACCTCACAACACAGTGGGCAATAGTACACCGCTTTATACTTCCATGGCCACGTGATGTTCTTTGTGGAATGTTTTCCTCTGCTGGATGAGAGGAGAGTGTGTGACAGCTGTTTCAACCTTTGAAGGTCATCACACACACGCACACACACACACACACACACACACACACACACACACACACACGTCACTGTGCTGAAGTAAATCATATAATAATGTATATAAAATATCTGTGTTGCAGATTTGTGATGTATTCAGTGCTCTTTCCACTTCTGGTGCTGGCAGCCAATGAAACGAGCGAACCACAACAACCAGAGTGAGTCTGTTTTCGCCCTGCTTTTTTTGGTTCCTGGGGAATACCAAAAAACCTAAAATCGTAACGTGGCACTTCATAATAATAATAATAATAATGATAATAATAATGATGATAATAATATTAACAATGTTAATAATAATAATAATAATAATAATAATAATAATAATAATAATAATAATAATAGTAAATCTTATAAAGAGCGGTTACAAACTAAAGCATCTGCTCAAAGCGCTCACACACATACTCTAACACAATACAATACAATACAATATACAATACAATACAATATAACTTTATTGATCTCAAACTGAGAAATTCAATACATGGTCTACAATACAATCCAATCCGACATTTAATAAAAAAAAAAAAAAATAAATAAAAATTTTTTTTTTTTTTAGAGTACATGGGAAAGAACTAAGAAACGTTTTAGCACATTATGCATACATAATTATATAACACATCACATTCATTTCCTTACTCCTTATACGGCATATAGACTGGACATTACTTTCAAGTTCTTGCACAGCACACACTTACTATCACATTTATTCCAACATTGAACATGTCATTTCTTTAAGATACATAGACTAAATATTGCCTTTCGCACAGCACACTTACTATTACATTTATTCCAACATTAAACATGTCATTTTTCTAAGATACATAGACTAGATATTGCCTTTCTCACTGCATATTATTACAACGTTAATTCCAAACTATCTTCTCATCCTTCACACATACCCACTCATTCACACACGCACACCCCCACAGTAACTAGGAGCAAACATTATTAACTAGGATACAATCCAAATTTCACTTCAACATTGCATTTAAAAAATAAAATAATAAAACATATCTCACAATAAACACAATTGTACATAGATCATGAACACTCATTCCTACAATCTTGCTCGCGACATATTCATAACATGAATAGAATTGGGCACAAAACTCTTTCTTGCTCTCACTGTGGACAGTTTTGGCATTCGATGTCTGCGCCCTGACGGCATGAGTTCATAGTGTGTAGCCAGAACATGGCTCGGGTCACTCGCAATCTGATATGCCTTTCGCTCAGCCTGACGTTCGTACAACACACACAATTCATCCTGCCTTTCACCCGTCACTTTCGCACAGACGTGTACAATCCTGTTCAATACATTCTTGTGTTTCTCACTCAACCCTCCATACCAACACAGGAAGCCAAAGGTCACAACAGACTGAACAAAACATCTGTAAAAGTTGGTTAACACAGGACGACTGACATTGAGGGAGCGAAGCTTCTGAAGGCAATATATTCTGGATTGACATTTCTTGTGTATGCTTGTTGTGTTGGAATTAAAATTGAGTTTACTGTCTACAATGGTGCCTAAGTATTTGTACTCATTGACTCTTTCCACCCTTTCTCCCCCTATCTCCAAGTCTGGTATGGCAACAGGGTTTCTTCTGAAATCTATTATCAGTTCTTTTGTCTTCTTTACATTCAGGTTGAGATAGTTATCAGTGCACCACGCGGTGAACTTAGAGACTTCTTCTACATAGACGGAGTGAGAATTTGAGAGATTTTGTAGAGCAGTGTCGTCAGAGTATTTGATGAAAGGGGTGTCGGTGGAGCCAGAGCAGTCGTTTGTGTAGAGTGTGAAGAGAACAGGCTGGGATTACTATTTGTTTGTCCTTCATAATAAATGTTAATACATTTCTCTTACCTAATAAATTGTGGTTTTGTTTTTCCAACAGGCCCCAGACCTCAGACCCCAACAGATCCATCAGGTATGCTATTTCTATTGCTATTACTTTATAAACATGTTCATTGTATTGCCTGCATGACAGAAATGCTTGCTTTGAGTAAGTATTTAATTTAGAAAAGTTTATTTTAAGTATTTAGTAGTAGTAGTAGCAGTAGTAGTAGCAATAGTAGTAATAGCATCACCAGAAGGTAGTAGCAATAGCAGCAGGAGTAATAGTAGCAGGAGTAGTAGTAGGAAGAATAATAGCAGCAGGAGTAGTAGTAGCAGTAGTAGTAGCAGCAGTAGTAGCAGTAGTAGTAGGAAGAGTAATAGCAGTAGTAGTAGTAGGAAAAGTAATAGCAGCAGTAGTACTAGTAGCAGCAGTATTATTGGCTGTAGTAGTAGCAGCAGTAGTAACAGTAGTAGTAGCAACAGCAGTAGTAGGAGTAGCCGAAGGAAGAGTAGTTGTAGGTAGAGGAGGAGCATTAGCAGCAGCAGCCTCTGCAAGTCATGCTTGGGAGAGAAAACTTTCACAGAAACGCTTTGCTTGAACATAAGCTATTAACTCTTTCCCTGCCAATCGACGATATATCGTCGATCTGAGCCGCCATGTTTGTGCCAATCGACGATATATCGTCGATCTGAGCCGCCATGTTTGTGCCAATCGACGATATATCGTCGATCTGAGCGGCCATGTTTGTGCCAATCGACGATATATCGTCGATCTGAGCCGCCATGTTTGTGCCAATCGACGATATATCGTCGATCTGAGCCGCCATGTTTGTGCCAATCGACGATATATCGTCGATCTGAGCCGCCATGTTTGTGCCAATCGACGATATATCGTCGATCTGAGCCGCCATGTTTGTGCCAATCGACGATATATCGTCGATTTCAGTATTCCGTTTCGTTCCGGCTTTTTGCGCAGTCCAATCCAAGTTTTATTTTAACCAAAGAGAGATAACTCTTTCTACTTTCGTTCTCGATCGACACGCGCGTTTTTTCTTCAAATTGATTCGTTTTTAGAGTGTTTTTTTTGCATTTTACTAAGCATTGTGATGGGCACAATCGACAGTGTGTCAAACTCTGTGCTAATAATCAATATAATTTCAAACTGTAAAGTGTATTTTGATCCTAAATACATTTTCTTTCTGGTGTGTGAAGCTGATTCAGTGATTGGAATTATTCCTCCAGATTTTTTTTTATCACTGTGGTATGTAGAAATATTTTTATTTTATTTTATCATTTCAAAAAGATCAACATGCTTTCAAAACACATATTTCAATAACATAATCAAATTAACATTTTTGTGGGTTTTTTTCTTATTCTTCACTCTTTTACCTTTAATTTGATATGAAATATGTCTATTTAACAACTATTATTGAAAGAACAGTTGCTAAATGCCTAAGGTACTGAACTTTCTTTCCGGTGCCAGAGAAATGTCTGGCACAAACGTGGAAACATGCCTGGCAGGGAAAGAGTTAAACTTGCTTTAGACTCCAAGCGAGCCAGCCTTATGTCAGCAGGCCTCAAATATACAACATCACCCTATGTAGCTGGGCTCGCCTTTCAAGCTTGGACTTAAACTTGTTGGATATAGGTCTCCCTTAACTGCTTCACCACTTTGCATATTTTGTTCAGAAAAAAAAAAGTGCTTACATATATCATGGAACAAACATAGAAAATTCAAAGCTTAGTAGAGAGTTTCCAAAGCCAGTGACCACTGCATTAATAATTTGTTTTGTACAGCGCAAATCCAAACCTACAGTTTGCTCTAAATTCTCACACAGTATGCACCCACACATACATTTCAAGGGTAAATAGTTGTTATATAAAAACATCAAATACTAAAGCTAAGCAGTAAAATCATGCACCAAGTACGATACAGGCATGATAAAGCAGTCTTTCACAAACATGCAAACACACACACACACATACACATATCGTTCTTCAATAGGGATCTTTCGAAAGCGAGTGAAAGTGAATGTGAATCGGGACTACTTATTGTTGTGACGTCAGCAATTTATGTGACGCTTTTACTTCCCGTAGTGAAAGGTCACGAAGTCTGCCTACCACAACGAATAAAACTTCGTGGAAATCAGGTTTTCCACGAACTAATGTTCGTTGGTACATTTTGGTTATTAAATCGTTTGTAAAATGTCCAAAAATGATTTGAATTTGTATATGGTACATTACTCAACCATTTTAGAAGTAATAATGGGGATCTAAACTCGGTCTCAGACTTAAAACGTATTTTCAAACAAGCTACTGAAAAGAGTGCCCAAACCCTCATGCCGTCATGGCTGTCTAGAATCTATCTATTCTGTATCACCAATCAGCAGTCCAAAAACTGTTTTATGTGGCAAAAATGAAACTCGAAGCTAGAATGTAAAATATCTTCAATGTTAGAGCACTAATCCATCTTTAAAGTTCAACCTAATCGTTACATTCGTGTCAAATCATGATTTGTTAGAAGAAGCCTTACGTAGGCATAATAATCACAACGAAACTAGGTGCTGGAATCGAAAGCGCACAGAAACACTTTTGTTTCGTAACGCGGCGTAAGAATCAGCGGCGTGCCTCTCGTTGGACGAAACGAACACGCAATCACTTTCACTTGCACCCGTTCCGAAAGACCCCTAATGTTTCAATAGGACAAATTCCCAGGTAGACTTACTGTGGTGAACTATGAACTAAAATACTCTAATCCTGTGGTCCTTCTATGTTAACTGAGAGGTTTGTGTGGTTTTTCCATTGATAGGCCCAGCACCTCTCTACTGTCGTGGATCTTTTGGCTCCCCCTGTTGCACATAAAGTTAGTCATGCGCCTCCTCACTAAAGTGGTGCGAGCCATAAGGTACCTGTTGTCCTTGACCTGGCGACAGCGTGGCGTCTTCCTGGCTGTCATCGTCGGCATCACCCTGGCCTGCTATTTGTACATCGTGCCGTTCATCTGCACCTGGACGTCCTTCACATGGGAGCTGCTGCTGGGGCTGCAGGAAAAGATCGTGGAACATCTGAAGGAGCGCATAGCAGCTGTGTATAATGAAACACGAGCCTCCACTCCATCTTGAGGGGATGGAGCGTAGAGGATTTTTTGGATGTAGGAGCGTGTTTGTGTGCGGTTTGGGTATGGCTTTTGCGGGTGTATACATATGTTTGCGTATCATTTCACATTGTGAAGCGGTTGATAAAAAGATTGTTTGGAAGAGGCCTACCTTTGGCTGTTACTAAGGTTATATAGGCAGTGAGCCCAAAAGCAACGCTGACCCTAGTCTGAGTGTCAGAGGCTCTTGTGGGCATTAGCCTACACCCCAGTCAATGTTTGATAAGTCTCCAATAAGGTCGACAGTTTAGTGATAGCTGGCTTGTTATATGTTAGTGTGCATGTGTTTGTAAAATTGCTCAGTGAAATGATCATTAACAAGAAATTATAAATTTGATGAATTTCTGTTGTAAATAATATTTTGATGCCCATGCGTGGTGAATTTTGAGTTGCCTTGTAAGCGCAAGGGCTGCAGCCGCAAGACAGGGCCAGCTGGGATGAGGGTGGTGATGATGATAATGTCCATTTATGGCCTCCATCCATTGTCAGATTCTCAGTGTGCGATAATGAGAAATTAAAATATAACACAACTGACAGGAAAGATTAAGTCTGGTATGAGAGTGGGGGATGGAGGTGGCCAACAAAAGGGAGGTGGTTGGTTCACGGAGTTACTTCAACGTAATCAAGCCAGTCTTCTCCTGAACGACTACGCAGTCTGCCCTTTTGACAGTCTCAGGTAGCGTATTCCATAACTTGGGGACTGCATTCCGTAGGGATCGAGCAGGCACCAGAGATCTTTTTTTTGTTTTTGTGTCCCCGGAGGATGGCAGTCAAAAACAGGACAGGGAAGAACAGTGAAGTTGACGAGACAAGTACATAGGAACCAACCCGGATAGGTATCCTCCTGGAGCAGTCTCGTGCAAGCACATGACAATAATTGACAAGATCTTAGGGTTGTTTTTCTACAGAGAGCCAGTTCAGAGAGTCGAGTATGGGTGTAATGTGGGCTTTGTGCGTGTGAGGGGGGACAGGATGTAGTGCTTACATGGAGCTCAAAGACTAGATCTCGTCAGCGCTCTCATTCAAAGGGGGAAGGGGAAATTGTTTGTGCAGCAGTCTGTATCTGGAGTCATTACAGAAGAGGATTAGTTTTATATGTATGATTCAGTTTTTACCGTATGTTGGATGTCAGATATGATTGTGTCAACTGGAGATGACAATATCACACAAATATCGAAGCTTCAGAAGTGATGATTTATTAATTGAGAGTTGATGAATCTTCATGTTACACTTCCAAGATGCGATTAACCATCATATTTCAATTTCAAGATTATTTTGAGCATTATTTTGATAATGTGTGTGCAGTGGCTTGTAAGTTTGTGTGAGTGTGTTTGGTTTGTGTGTGTATGTGCTTAGTACAATTGATCACACACAAAATCATTTTGAAGTATATGTGCAGCAGCAGTACACACACACATGTTCAACTGTTAGAAGACTTCCTCTGGTGTGTGCGTGTTTTTGTATACAATCAGTAGTCAACATTTGGGTTTGAATGAATGACAAAAGAGATTGTATTAACGTATATTAATATGTGTGTGCTTGCATATTCGTAGGCTGTGTTGTATATTTGTCAGTTTGCTCAGCAGTCAGCAAACTGGGGTCATGCCATGGCTGGCGTGCATGAACGAACTTAAAAGCCGACTTAGACTTAAGTAGCATGTTTCAGTGAAGCGTTAAGTCTAAGTCGGCTTTTAAGTTCGTTCATGCACGCCAGCTATGGGCAATAAGAGATTCTCGTGCTATACATGTTAAGATTTGACATTTTACTTTGATTTGTTTTGTTTTACCTGCAGAATACGAAATTGAGCAGTGTGGTATGCAAATAGTGAAATTGTTAATATGTGAAATGGGAATTTTATTTTGTAAAAATATAAATATTTGATCAGAGAACTAAGTTTTAAATGAAAATTTGATAGGTACAATTAAAATGTGATATTTATTAATGTGAAAGTAAATCAATTTGTATTTGCATTTTACCCCCCCCCCCCCCCCCCCCCCTCCTCTCCTTTCCCACCCAATAAAATAAAAAAATAAAAAGACTGTATATTTAATTTTAGAAATAAGATTTTATTACGTCTAACAGTACAATTTAGAATGTATATAAAATTTTAATGTATGAAATAAAATATTGTAATATGTGTTTATTCAGGCGGTTTAATATAGTGTACACATCAGCCAGCTCTGTGAGCTTAATTATAATATTCCTGATACACAAAATAATTTTTTAACTTACAAGTTCTCCAAATTCATAAAATGCTGTATAAATTTAATGAACTAAAACTGGTCTGTGCCATAAATTACTTGGAACAAAGGTTGATGATGATGATGATGATGATGATGATGATGATGATGATGATGATGATGATGATGATGATGATGATGATGGCTATACTATTTCTTCAAAGCAATTATAGGATGTTAGCTTTACCACTTGCCCTCTCCAACCTACCACACTCCCCCCCCCCCATTCCCTTTTCCCCCCATCCCCACCCACCCTTTACCACTCACATCAATATTGTACTTCCAATGTACAGATGATTGTTGAGAGGGGGAGAGGTGGAGGAGGGCGTTAGAAGTACAAGGAATAATCAAAATGTGAATTCCGTTAGAGGAATTTAATTCACTGTCGGTGCAAGAAGACCTCAAAATTTTGACAATGTTCGAGTTATTGACTCGCACGCATATCAGTGTGAGTCTACGTACTTAGCCAGAAAAGTACAAATTTTCCAGATTTTGGCAAATCTGTGCGAGATGAGTCCTAAATAGTC
This sequence comes from Oncomelania hupensis, assembly GCA_036898135.1. Taxonomy (NCBI): domain Eukaryota; kingdom Metazoa; phylum Mollusca; class Gastropoda; order Littorinimorpha; family Pomatiopsidae; genus Oncomelania; species Oncomelania hupensis. Next base: position 35,544,189 of record CM072520.1, on the reverse strand, counting down.
CAAAAATGATTTTTTTTTAAAATATGTCCTCCATCTGCCATCAGTGCCAAAACATTTTCAGTGGCTATGCACTCAGAACCTATTTCAACTATTACAGCCAAACTTGGTAAGATGGTGTATACCCAAGACATCTCATTAATGATCAGTAAATCAATTACATTACATGATTATTGCTTTAGGTCCAGCAGACTCTTCCGAGCCAAATCAGGACCAGAGAGACGTTATCTTAAAATATTTTAAAATGGTTCATATCTTAAAAAACAAGCCTGTTACTCTTAAATACTCGAACAAACTTTCACATGACACCTCTTGAAAAGTCTTCTTTAAAACTGATGTATTAAAAATACGTTCTCTTTCTTCAATCAAATCACTAATTTCAGGCTTACTAATAAAATCCAGTAAATCAACGCCTTCAAGTTAACAGGGTCATGGAATATTGGTTTTAAAAAATGACCTTCACAAAATTTCACTTTATTTTCTAGGTTATTAATATTGAACTTATGATTCTTTGTTGCATGATAGATATGAATGAGACACTCATACTATTTACATTTAGTCAACCTCGCTCCAAGGTAAGATCACTGGAGCTGTCCAAAGTCGATTAATATAGGTACTTTGAAGTGACCTTGACCATAAACTATGAGAGATATAAAGTCCAAACTTGTATGTTGTATTTAGAGATGGTAGATTGATCTTTCATATATGCTCCACTTTTGCGTTGATATTGAAGGTCAAGATCATTTTAAGTCTTGCAAAAACATACAAAAAATAGGTCATCGTACATTGGAATGGATGTTTATTTAACCCATATATTCAACCACATTGGGTTATGTGATCAGACATGCATGAGGGATCACGTGAGGGCAAGGTCATCCCATGGTTAAGGTCACTAAAGGTCAAGGTCACCCCAAGGTCACTGTTTGTTTGGCATAGTACAACTTTTGCTGTATTTTATTTGATAGTGTATTTTGGTGGTCCATCTCAAGGTCAAGAGCATAGAAAGATCAAAATCAGTATTCCTTTGCATTTTAATGCCATCATTTCTTTTTTTTTCTTCTTCTAGGTACTCATTTTTTTTATTAAATATTGCATGCTCCATAAGGAGCAGGTGAGTCATATGGACTTTGCTTTGCTAGTATTTACCATGTAATGGCTCTTATACAGTGCTTTTCCAGCTCAAGAGCTTCTTGCTCAAGGCGCTGGTCCATACTGGATCTAACTCAAGCTGCTCAAGACATCTCACCTGCAGCCTTTGGGCGCATTGTCTGACACCCGGACAGAAAACTGGGCACTATTTTGGGCATGCTTTTATTCCCTGACTGGATTTTCCATCTCCAGGCATCACAAAGCTGTCCTGCGTTAGAAAATGCAGACAGTGATAATGTTTCGTCCAATGCTGTTGCCATCTATAAAGTAAGGTTTTGGGTTTATGTTTTGGTTTTGCCATTGTTTGTTTCCTGGTGTTTGACAATGGTGTGTTGATGTAAATAACAACACACCTAAAAAGCTGTTCTCTATTCTCTGTAATAACTGTCTTTTTACTGACACTGAGGCTGAATCAGATGAGCAACAATAAACTCAAAACATGTGCGACCTATAAGTCGTTTTCTTCAGCCATGTTTCCGTGTCTTTGCTGGGTTTCTCATGTCCAAAACAACTGTAGTTGCGAATGTTTCTTAAATATTTCACATTTTGGCAATCACAAAAAGCACAAAACATTTGTGACACATACACTTATTTTCTATGTTTTTGCTGGGTTTCCACAGTGACTCTGTCTGAAAAGTTTGTCTTGTATTGCAAGTGTATTTGTGAAATGTTTAGTGGGTTAGTACTTACTCTTATTTCTGAGAAGATGAACGTGATATGTAAAAATCTTTGAATGAAAATGTCTTCTTTGTTCTTTGTCGTATTGAATATCGTATACATTATGGGAAACAATGCTGTTTACTTTTAAAAATAAAATTTCCCATTTTCTTTATCATAATTGAATATTGTGCGCTTTATAGAAGACTTTATTATGTTGAATGTGCACATAAGAGTTTGTAGTTGGTTGTGTATTATGCGAAATCATTTTTGTATGTGCATGTTGAATTGCGAGTTTTGTTTCAGACATATTGTTACTAAACCAATCTTTCTGAGCATTTTAAGTCAAAGATTAACAGATCCAATGGTGGCTTAAGTTTGTAACCTAACCTTGGGTTTTGTACCTCAGCTGGCTTGCAAGGGGTTGTTGTATAATATCCCTACCTCCAAGCTCAGTGGCTAGGTATTTAGCCTGGCGACTCCTTTGAAGACCCAGGTTCAAATCCCATGTTGGGCAAGATAAAAAGTGTCAGATTTGTCACTGTCCTTCTTGGCAGTATGATTGATCTGGTGGTTCAGTGTTGTAGTTAGGTCCCAGCCCATCCTCTTCACTGAGATAGCTATCCCCGTCTTGCCGTAGCTCCAATGGTGGGTTTAGGCATTAAACTTCAACATTCATTCATTGTATAATAAGTCAATGCTGGATGGTTTTTTTTTTCTTCTTAGTATTTCCTTTATTTTTGTTTTGATGAATACCTACTATGTAATTTCTTGCAATTGCATAAATAGTATCCCCATTTTTTCAATGCTTTACCCTTTGTTCTTTCTCACTCTACTCTGTTCTGTCAATCTACTGTACTATCTTCTTCGCTAGACCAGTCACCTACAACCCCCTTTGGTGTGCCGGGGGTTTCAGTATTAATAGTATCCCCATTTTCTGGAAATTTAGTGCTTTAAATTCCCATTGTCGCTGTCTTTCTCATTTGCTCTTTCTCATTCCTGCTCTGTTCTATCAATCTGCTATACTTCTTCTTCGCTAGACCAGTCACCTATCTTTTTTCTTGAAAACTTGAAGACTCCTTATTTGTGTGTGAGGTCTGTTGGACCAGCTTGGGAATATTGGACGCTTTCTGCCAGGTGGTCACTAAAGCGTCCTATGATGTTATTATTTAGCAATGTAGGCATTTTATATGTTTGTGTTTTGTTGATAATTTATAATGATGTTTGTATTCTATTTTGTTTTTGTAAACGGGGGTTCGAAAAAATGGAGTATAGCCTCAGTGTCCCCTGCGTGGGATGTCTTTATTGTAAAGTGACTGGCTGGTGGAGAGCTTTCAGTTTTACCACTAGGGTTGTTTCAGCAGATCTTTTACGCGGATCTGGGGTTGTCCGGTCCTGATTTGGCTCGGAAGAGTCCGCTGGACCTAAAGCAATAATCATGTAATGTAATGTAGTCACCTACCATTTTTCTTGACTCTTCCAAAACTCCTCATTTGTGTATGAGGTCTGTTGGGTCAGCTTGGGAATTTTGGACGCTCTCTGCCAAATGGTCACTAAGGCTTCCTATGATATTATTATTTAGCAAATGTAGGCAATTTGTATGTATGTGTTTTGTTGATATTTTATAATGATGTTTATATGCTATTTTTGGGGGGGGGGTAAACGGGGGTTCAATAAATTAGAGTATAGCCTCAGCATCCCCTGTGTGGGATGTCTTTATTGTAAAGTGACCAGCTGGTGGAGTGCCTTCAGTGTTGCCACTAGGGTTGTTTCAGCAGATCTTTTATGCGGATCAGGATTGAGTCCTTTTTCATCCAAATTATGGTCCTGACTTTGTTGTCTGGATTCGGCTCTTTGCAGTCCTCTGGAACAAGCAATGAATAACTAACTTGTGTCATTCTAATGTTTTGGTCTTGCTTCTACTTATGTGACTTGCTTGAGGTTGGTTAGATTTGTACATGAAAAACAATGTGTTTGGTAATTGCGAAGAGGATGAAATAAATAATATTTAGATTGTTGAGTTGCCTAATATGAGCTGTAAGCTTGTACAGTTTTGACTACTATGGAAAGGGTAATGATGTTGTGGAGAGAAGAGAATAATAATGATGATTGTGACAATGACTGTGATGATGACTCTTTGGTAAGGCTATTGACAATATGAGGACGAGAGTGATGAGGCTTATCAGTACAACTTATGTTAATCTGATGAATAAAAATTGATACAACAACAGCAGTGCGCAGAGGCTGTCAAGAGTGGTGGTGAGAATGAAGAGAAAACAAAAGGATGTTCAGTAGTTGTGCATGCAACGTGCATGAATGTCTTCATCAGATGCAACAGAAAGTGCAAAACTGAAATGATGACCTTGTTGACTCAACCTGGAACATGGTGATTATTCATGATGCTGAGGATGATAGTTTTGAGTTTACATGCTGTGGGAATTCCTGAGAAATGAATGTGAGAAAGAGTGAAAAGTCATCTTTTGAAGAAAATCATGGTGCGTTCCATGTTTATTACTTGAAAAATGTCATTATAAACTGCCGTAGGGCCCTCTGTTCATTATTGTAGTTTGCAAATCGTTTTTGGCTGTTAACTAGCATACAAAAGACCTGTTGTTTATTTTCCTGCTGTAATATATGTACAATTATTTGCATTTATAAATATATATGTTTGTTTAAATATTTTTATTCTTTTCATGTGATGATGGCATACAAGATTGCCAGCTACTAGTATCTTCCGTTGGAGTGCCGGGGGTTTCAGTATAAATAGTATCCCAACTTTCTGGAAATTTAGTGCTTTAAATTCCCACTGTCGCTGTCTTTCTCATTTGTTCTTTCTCATTCCTGCTCTGTTCTATCAGTCTGGACAAAACTCCTTGTTTGTGTGTGAGGTCTTTTGGATCCTATCCTATCCTATCCTGTCCCATAACCCGAAGGTCGTAGGGGCACCACAGATGATCGCTTAACCAGCATACTCCATCTTTCTCTGTCCTCAGCAGCCCTCATGGCTTCGCTCAGTGTCAAACCAGTCCATTCTCGAATGTTGTCCTCCCACCTCTTTTTCGGTCTCCCCCTTCTTCTACCTCCTTGCACTGTGCCTTGCAGAATGGTCTTTGCAAGGCCTGATGATCTGGTGACATGGCCATACCATCGGAGTTTCCGTTTCTTCACCACTGTGAGCAGGTCATCGTGTTGTCCAATGGCTTGTGTGATGGTCTGTCGGACTTCAACGTTGGTGATGTGTTGGGTATAGGAAATGCACAGAAGTCTTCTGTAGCACCTCATCTCCATGCTTTGTATTCTTCGTTGGAGATCTGCTGTGAGGGTCCATGCTTCGCAAGCATATAGGAAGATGGAGATGACCAGAGATCGCAGCAGTCTTACTTTGGAATGTAGACTGATGGTTCTGTCTTTCCAAATGGGCTTCAACCTTGTCAGGGCAGCAGTTGTTTGTGCGATCCTGGAGAGGACTTCCTGTCGAGACCCATTGTCTGACACAATGGCTCCTAAATATTTGAAGCTGTGCACTGTGTTGAGGGATTGGCCTTGTACTTTGATGTCCGTGTTGATGCCATTGCTTTTGGATCAGCTTGGGAATATTGGACGCTTTCTGCCAGGTGGTCACTAGGGCTTCCTATGATGTTATTTAGCAATGTAGGCATTTTCTATGTATGTGTTTTGTTGATTATTTTATAATGATGCTTGTATTCTATTTTGTTTTTGTAAACAGGGGTTCGATAAATTAGAGTATAGCCTCACGTTCCCTGCGTGGGATGTCTTTATTGTAAAGTGACCGGCAGGTGGAGAGCATTCAGTTATACCACTAGGGTTGTTTTAGCAGATCTTTTATGTGGATCGGGAGTTTTCCGGTCTTGATTTGGCTCGGAAGAGTCCTCTGGACCTGAAGCAATAATCATGTAATGTAATGTAGCTACTAGTACCACAACACTCTGCAGGTCACTGCCAGAATACCAGCCAACATTTCAGCCCTGTGCACCCTCCAATGCAAAAGACCAAGGGCCAGGCTGGGAGAACATACGTCGTTCCACCTTGTCCTGCATAATCCAAGTGTTCAGGCACACACTAAAGGATCCTCCACTGCTGGAACCACACAAAGCAGACGGACAGCAAGGGAACAAACTTCTGGAAGTAACAAGGGGGGCAATCTCACCCAATCATGGCCAATTGTTGCCCCTTGCTCCACTACACATTTATTATTTAAATTTTATCATTAAGTTGGTGGGTGTTTTCATTGTTGTTTGTTTGAACTTGCTTGCCTTTGTGTTTTGAATATGTAACCATTTACTGTCTTTCAAGTGAACAGTTTTGGGGCAGAGTGATACAGATGGCTGCTGCTATGATTGATGATGTTGGGAAGGATTTAGACTATTACTGATGTGAATAATATGGTGGTCATTATGACTTGTATAGCATCATCCATTAATCATAATCCATGCTCAAGCCAGTGGAGAAAAATGTGTAAAAATAATATTGCATACTTGTGTATGTACTCCCAATGGGGATGCCGGGGGGTTTCAGTATAAATAGTATCCCCACTTTCTGGAAATTGAGTGCTTTAAATTCCCATTGTCGCTTTCTTTCTCCTTTGTTCTTTCTCGCATTCTACTCTGTTCTATCAATCTGCTATACTATCTTTTTCGCTAGACCAGTCACCTACCTTTTTTCTTGAAAACTCTTCCCAAACTCCTCAATTGCGAATAAGGTCTGTTGGTTCAGCTTGGGAATATTGGACGCTTTCTGCCAAATGGTCACTAGGTGTTACACTCTGTTTGATGTTGGTGTTTTCTATCAGTATCTGATTCAGCCCCGATGCTTGAATTCCTGATAGTTGTGTAACTCAGATTCGTTTATTCACACAGCCCGTCCAAACAGCATACAATTCACAAAGTCGACGTATGAAGTTTTCCACTTTTATTCAGCACACATCAACAACTGCATACAATTCTCAATTCAACTCAACAACTTTCACAGCAACTCTCCAAGTCACTATCAACAACTTTACTCTCTCCACAACAATCTCGGCACACGATTAAATAACCTCTCTCTTTTCCGGAAAGATTTCGAATACGGTAGAAATGACGTACTGCCACCAATCGAACTAAAGATCGTCATCACTGACTTACGTCAATACACATTTTCTCTACTTCCGGGAACATTCACGACCTTCGATATCCACCGGGAAAATTCTATCAAGAGTAAACACGCATATCCAGAAGATTCTCAAATAATATCGACTAACGCAAATTATCAACGTTATACAAAGCCTCTCCTAACAACAGTGCCAACTCAAATCAAAGGTAAATAAACTCCATTATTGAATACTTTGCAAAACGAAACGATTAGATCTATCGTGCGCGCTTTAGACACACTTTCGTTCGTTTCAACGTAACATAACCCCCCACTCAAGAAGAAATTTACCCAATTTCTTTCAACAACGTTGAAACATAATGCACAAACAAAGTACAGAATTAAGACTTATTTCAGTCTGTCTGAACACTATCAACGTTCTCAGTTCATTCACAAAGAGTCAATGGTTTTCATCTTCAAGTCTATCTGGATATTGTCAATGTTCACAGTTCATCCACACAGAGTCAAAGTTTCTCATCTGCAAGACTTTCTGGATACTGTCAATGTTCACAGATCATTTACCCAGTCAACGTTTTTCATTTTCAAGTCTGTCATTACCAATATTCTGAGTTCGTCCACACAGTCAATGTTCTTTCGTTCGCGAGGAATCGACGCCCTCGTCAGTTGCGGTCGTCATCGGCCCAGGGTCAAAGACGATGATCACGTGGGCTTCCCCGGAATCAGTGCGTCCTCCGTTGTCTCCTTCTTCCATCGGATGTCTGACGCAGTCGACGTTGTCAGCTCCCAGAATGCATTCGCTGGGTCTCACGGTCAGGTTGGCTTCTGTGGGACGGTGGAACGGCTCCCTCAAGGTCTGCAGATGCTCCTTCCAGGTCTGGGTGTGGACTTCATGTTCGACTAAAGTCGTAGAGCCTGGGACATCATTGAAGTTATGGGGAAACTCGCCCATAAGGTCATTGAGCTCCATCTTTTGACCTTCCGTCAAGCTTGGTCCTAGCTTAACATCATCGATGCCTTCTTTGCTGTGGAAGTCTCCTAGTTCCAACAGTTCTTCGCTGTCAAAGCTGTCGTCGGTCATAGCTACTGTTGCTGCATGTACAGTCTCTGGCGGCCTTTCCACGTACAGCTTAAGGAGGTTGGCGTGGTATATCTTGGAATGCTGGCCGACCTTCACCTTGTAATCGTTGATTCCCACCACGGTCTCCACTTCGTACGGGCCTTTCCACTGCATCAGCAACTTATTATGATCAGTAGGTAGCAGCACCAGCACTTTGTTGCCAGGTTTAAACTTCCTGTTCACAGCCCTACGATCATAGTAGTGCTTTCCACAGTCCTGGGATTTCTTCAGGCTTTCTCTGGCTATCTCGAGAGTCTGCTCCAGCTTCTCCCGTAGCTCAAACACGTACTGGTAGCTGTTCTTCACCTCTGGGGTGTCTACTTCCTTCGTCCACAGTTCTTTCAGGATGTGCATCGGCCCTCGGATGGTTCTTCCGTACAGCAGCTCGAACGGAGAAAAGCCGATGGACTCCTGCGGTACTTCTCTGTAGGCGAAAAGTAGGGCGTTGATGTAGCGATGCCATTGTCTGGGCTGCTCGCTGCACAGTTTCTTCAGGGTGGACTTCAGCGTAGCATTGAACTTTTCGACGAGCCCGTTGCACATTGGATGGTAGGGTGTCGTAGTCAAATGCCGGATGCTCAGCAGTCTGTTGACCTCCTTCATGCAGTCAGAGACGAACTGCGTCCCGAGGTCTGTCAGAATTTCTTCGGGCACTCCAAGTCTACTGAACATGTCCACTAGCGCCTCTGCAACAGTTTCAGTGTCAATCTTCTTCAGTGGCACTGCTTCTGGGTACCGAGTCGCATAGTCCACTAAAGTCAGTACCCACCGATGACCTTCTTCACTCGGAGGTCTTATTTCGCCGATTAAGTCTAAGGCCACCCTCTTGAAAGGTCGGTCGATCAGAGGCATCCTCTGCATAGGCACTTTCGGGACCCTTCCTCGAGGTATGGTCTTCTGGCAAATGTCACATGATCGGCAGAAACGGCTGACGTCCGCATGAAGTCCTGGCCAGTAGAATACCGCCTGGATTCGGTCTGACGTCTTCTTGATACCTAGGTGACCTCCCATGATTGAGTCATGCGCTACTTCCATCACCTGGCGCCTTAGGGGTAACGGTACCAAGACTTGACGTAGTGGTTTCCCTCCGTTGACCCTCGGGTGCTGGAAGATTCGGTACAGGATCTTGGCCTTCACCTCAAAATAGACCGTTCCACTGCCTTTGGTCACGTGGTCTTGGCGGTTCCTGTACTTGTTTAAAGTGCTATCAGCTTCCTGGAGCTGAATCAGCTTATCTCTGTCCACGATGGCAGCTTTAGAGTTGTCGGCGACCTTCAGTGGCGTAGACGTCTTGTCTCTCTTGGCCTGGGCCCTGGTAGTAACAGCACCGACGATCTCTGGTCGGCAGGGCTGAGCCGGAGTAACCACATTGTCCCGTAGCAGCTCTGTAATGTCTCCATCGGGAAATGGCAATGGATCCTCCTCCGCAACTTCGACGTGTTGAGTTGAGGCAGGACTCCACTCTGGATCGGGGTCGTCGGGTCGTCTCGCGCCGTCGATATTCCCGATCATCAAATCATACAGCGGCTTCTTCAGGCAAACCGCTTCGACTTCGCCTATGTAGAAAGGAGTGCTGACTTGAATCTTCGCAACTGGCGCTCTCACACATTTGCTGTCGGCCATGAGTGTCCATTTAAAATCGCCAGTGAACTGTTCTTTAGCGATTAGGTCTTCTCTGACGATGACCCCACTGCAGCCAGAGTCTCTTAAAACAGTCACTTCATGATTTCCGACGCGTCCCTTGGAAACAGGCATGTTCTGGACGGTCACAGCTGCGCTGGCGACGACGGGGATGGATTTTCCGTTGGCAAGGAGAAGTTGGCCATCGGTCATGCACTCTTGCACGTCCGCAGGGGTAGCTGTGCGCTTGGTCTCACTCGGAAGAATGACGCTCCCGCCGCACACTTGATGGTCAGATCTACTGTTTTGCCGTTGATTGGAGAACCGCCTCTGCCGGTTGCCCGCCGCTGCATTGTCCGTACTGCTCCGCTGTCCGCTATTTCTGCTTTGAGGGCAGCTGGCAGCTCTGTGGTCTGTAGCGTTGCAGATAAAACAGCCTCTTGAGTGCCCTTCCCTGGGAGGAGGCGTGGAGTCCGTCCGTCTCTGGCTCGTCTGGCTCCCTTGGACCTGGTTCCCATGGTTTGCAGTCTTCTGAAAATGTTTCGTCGCGCTGGGTAGCCCCAGGGTTTTCCCATGAGCGATGAGATATCTTTCAGCAGCCTCAGTCACATCTTTAAGCGTCTGCAGCTTTTGTTCTTCTAAGTGGGTCGCTAGGTCCTTGTGACAGGCATTGAGAAATTGTTCCTTCACGATCAGGTCATGGAGACTGTCGTAAGACTTCATTTCGCCTGATAACTCCACCCACTTGTGTAGATATGACGACAGGCGCTCCACAAACTGCTTTGGCGTCTCGTCTGACTTAGGCCGGCATTCACGGAAGCGTTTACGGTAGCCCTTCTCTGTAAAGTTGTAGCACTGCAGTAGGGCCTCTTTCAAGACGTCATAGTTTTTGGCGTCATCGTTCGACAGTCTGGTGTAAACTTCGAGCGCTTGCCCTGTCAGAAGTGCACTTAGTCGAATCGCCCAGTCTCGAGGTTGCCAATTGGAGCTTTCGGCGAACCTTTCGAATCTCGCCAGATAGGTGTCGATCTGGTCCTTCCCGTCGACGAAAGCTGGCAATTTTGGAGCCGTATGGTCGTTGGTGGCTTGTGGCGCATGCTGATTGTTCTGGATACGCGCCAACTCTAGCTGGTATTGACGCTCAGCTTCTAATCGTCTCTCTTCCATCTCTCTTTCTTGACGCCGCTCTTCTCTTTCTTCTCGGCGACGCTGCTCTTCTAATTCTCTTTCTTCACGCCGTCGCTCATCTTCTCTTTCTTCACGCTGACGTTGTTCTTCTCTTTCTTGTATTCTCTCCTGAGACTTGACGTACTCCGTCAGCTGTTTGCCTTTTAGATTCAGTTGCATCCCTTTCTGCCAGAAGTCAGCCATCTTGATGCTTCTGGAAAGTTCTTTTTTGTAAAGTTCTTTTTCTAGAAAGTTCTTGACTGTAGAGTTCTTTTTTTTCTGGAAAGTTCTTGACTATGCTGTACCTTTCTAGACTGTTCTAGAACAGCACGCTTTCTGCAGTAGCGCTGATGCTTGTCACTAGTCGCCTTTTTTGACGCAGGCCCCGCTGTCCTCGTCGTATGCGACGCTGCACCACGCTGGTGTTGATGTATACGCTCCTGTGCTGAAGTAGACTCGACGTCCGTACGTCGCTCTCTCTAATACTGGCGATGTAGCTCCGAGACTGTCCCTCGACGTAGTCCTGCGGCAGCCACGTAGTCCCGATCTGTTGTTCGCTCACGAAGCAACTCTTCAGCGACTACACGCCCTTGCAGTCAACCCGAACCTATCGGTGAGGTAGTCCCAGTATGTTGGCCCCTCTCGACGCAACTCGTTGGCGGCTACCCTCGATGACTGCCTCTCGTAACGTTGACTCGCTTGTTGTAGCAGTTGAACCCTTGGCTATGGCGTGAATCGCGGCTTGACCCCCAAAATGTTACACTCTGTTTGATGTTGGTGTTTTCTATCAGTATCTGATTCAGCCCCGATGCTTGAATTCCTGATAGTTGTGTAACTCAGATTCGTTTATTCACACAGCCCGTCCAAACAGCATACAATTCACAAAGTCGACGTATGAAGTTTTCCACTTTTATTCAGCACACATCAACAACTGCATACAATTCTCAATTCAACTCAACAACTTTCACAGCAACTCTCCAAGTCACTATCAACAACTTTACTCTCTCCACAACAATCTCGGCACACGATTAAATAACCTCTCTCTTTTCCGGAAAGATTTCGAATACGGTAGAAATGACGTACTGCCACCAATCGAACTAAAGATCGTCATCACTGACTTACGTCAATACACATTTTCTCTACTTCCGGGAACATTCACGACCTTCGATATCCACCGGGAAAATTCTATCAAGAGTAAACACGCATATCCAGAAGATTCTCAAATAATATCGACTAACGCAAATTATCAACGTTATACAAAGCCTCTCCTAACAACAGTGCCAACTCAAATCAAAGGTAAATAAACTCCATTATTGAATACTTTGCAAAACGAAACGATTAGATCTATCGTGCGCGCTTTAGACACACTTTCGTTCGTTTCAACGTAACACTAGGGCTTTCTATAATATTATTATTTATCAATGTAGGCATTTTATATGTATGTATTTTGATACTTTATAGTAATGTTTATATTCTGTTTTGTTTTTGTAAACTGGGGTTCGATAAATTAGAGTATAGCCTCAGCGTCCCCTGCATGGGATGTCTTTATTGTAAAGTGACCTACTGGTGGTATATGCCTTTATTGTAAAGTGACCGGCTGGTGGAATGCTTTTAGTGTTACCACTAAGGTTGTTTCAGCAGACCTTTTATATGGATTAGGAGTGGGTCCTTTTTCAACCAAGTTGTGGTTCTGATTTTGTGGTCCTGAGTCGCCTCTTTGCAGTCCACTGGACCCTGTAAGCAATGAATAACTAACTTTGCAGTCTGCTGGACCCTGTAAGCAATGAATAACTAACTCTTATGTTGGGGTTGGAGGGTGGGGGAGCACCTGGGTAGGTTGAACACCCCCTGTGTCAGCGTGCTGTTGTAACTGTGTATGGTGTGAGGGGATGAGAGAGAGATGGAGAGTTGGGGGTTAGGGAAAGGGTTAGTTAGCTCCTGGGACCTTTTCCTAGACGCACTCATGAACATTGCAGTCAGAACAACCATTGTTTATGACTTGTGATTTGGCTTCATAAAATTCATGTTAATATTGTCGGAACAAATATTTTGTGATGGTGTGCGTTTCGTTACATGCGTTTAAAAAATGTACAGGTGTGTTTATCTAGTTAGATATTCTTCACTGACTTGTGTGCTCTCTATTGCACGTTCACTATAGAGGGCGGCAGTCTATGATGATGCCATCATTATTATACTGTATAAATCATTTTTCTGTTCGTGATTTGGCACTATTGTGTGATTTATTTTTCCCTCTCTACTGCTCATGCAAATATTTATTCTTCTTGGTTTTGTGTTTGTTAAAAAAAAAAAAATAATTATGAAGTGAAAATTTAACATTTGGATTTGTGCATTATTTAAATCTGACTGCAGAATTCTAAAAGAGCACATGATGAGTGCGGCTATATGAGCTCGTTTTATAGCCTATTTGGGCGAGTTTTCGATGGCCCATGTGCGCGCGTGTCCATTGTTCGGTCAGTTTTGAGTTGAAAGTTGTTGTCGCTAGTTTCATCGCACACTGATGTTAATACCGCGACAAGAATTTTTTTTAAAAAGCCCAAATAACTCGGATTTGATTTGACAGTTGTCAATTTTACACCTAACATCTTCAGAAACGGCAGGAGATGCTGGGACACTTTCAAATGTGATTTTGTAGAAAATATTACAAGTGAATACCAAATGTAATGTTGAAAATGTCTGTTTTCTTTTAGATTTAGGGATTAAAGAATTGTGATCGACAAAATCACAACGTTTCATTAGACTTTTTTGTGTGTGATGACTCAATCGTCGAGCTCCAGTAGCGTTCAAGATGCGCACTTAGGGGATGGGATATACACATATCGGCCAAGTAGGCTAAGATGCGCCCGCATATGGGTTACGACCACACGCGCTCATGTGGAATATGCACCCAAACCGTCATTCGCCAAAAGGCGCCCTTATGGATTACTCTCAATCTGACGTGAAGCTCATTAGATTGAATTTTGTGCGTATCAGGGAAAATGAAAATTTAAAAAAAAGTTTGGAGATTACAATTTGTCCAACTCTCCAAGAAGAAAGCTGAAAGACTGAAGCTTGTGTGTTTGATGTTTGGGCACATGTACTCTCACGAAATAAAACTTGAAAAAACAAAACAAATTGTTGCGTGCGTTTGATATATTTGCAAATTATTGCTGAGTTTGAAATGACGATATACACACATTTGTTGTGTGTGTGACACATAAACTCACGCTCCTGCTACGATATCTGTAACATCGCACTATACAAATACAGTACCAAATTTTGTATAATTCCTATCCTATCCTATCCTGTCCCGTAACTTCGAGGTCGTAGGGGCACCACAGATGATCGTTTAACCAGCATACTCCATCTTTCTCTGTCCTCAGTAGCCCTGATGGCTTCGCTCAGTGTCAAACCAGTCCATTCTCGAATGTTGTCCTCCCACCTCTTTTTCGGTTTCCCTCTTCTTCTACCTCCTTGCACTATGCCTTGCAGAATGGTCTTTGCAAGGCCTGATGATCTGGTGACGTGGCCATACCATGGGAGTTTCCGTTTCTTCACCACTGTGAGCAGGTCATCGTTTTGTCCAATGGCTTGTTTGATGTTTGTATAATTATTATTAGTAAAATCAAGGCAACAAATCTGTAATTGCCCCAATGGAGGTTTACACAGCACATAGTGAGCAAGACTTTTTTTTTAATTATTTAGTAGCAGTATAAGCCTATAATTATTATTGTTATTATTAATATATATGCCTTCGCACGCACACACAGAAGAGTGATTCAAGAGGCAAGTTTTTAATTGTATACATGCACAGATTGAAACAACTATTGGGGATAGTAAAATTCAAATTGAAATTGGTTGTGTAAACAAAATCTACGACTACATTCTGACCATGGAAATACAAGTATCAGGGCCGGACCTTGGAAGAGTCGATGAGGGGGTTACAGATTCAGCAAAGGCGCATAGCGCCGAGCCTTCTAGAGGGGTCCTGGAGCATGCCTCCCCCCCCCTCCCGGAAATTTTTTTTCCAAGGATGCAAAATGGTGCAATTTGGTGCAATCTGAACCTTGAAAAAGCCATTTGTGATGATCTGGGACTTTGAACTTTTTGAACAATTGAACTGACAAACTCTGGGGTACAAAACTTATCCTCTGCCCCTCCCTTAATAAAACACACACACACACACACACACACACACACACACACACACACACACACACATTTATTTATCAGCAGAGATGTTTTGTATACTATTATTATTCCCTACTTTTCGTTGATCGTTAACGGTATAAAGCTTTACCTTGTAGTTTATGAACATCACCGCCCTGCTTTCACTTTCAGTCTTGCTGCACTAGGTTCCTCGGCATTAGTACCATTTGTGAATTGTATCTTCTGGCAAAACACTGCCTCTTTGAAGTCAATATTAACATCCCTGTGCACTTTCAGTAAAGCAAGTCCATTGAGTCTCTGTTGCCCCATTGTAGAGCGCAGGTAGTTTTTAAGGTTGCGCAACTGACTGTTTGAACGCTCACACTCGGCAGTAGTGACAGGCAGGATGCAAAGTTTCTTTAGCATGATGAACAGGTTGGGATAAAATTCCCTGTCACAATGTTTCAGTGCTTCTGGTGCCGTGGATGGGATGATAGCTGTCGCATTCTCAGCAGCACTTCGCTATTTGCAAACCCACCGTTGGTATTCTGCATCAAGGGTAGCGTTGTCTGGTAGGTCAGACTCCCACAACATTGCCAGTGTCTTCACCCCTTCTGGAACCTGCATAAAACCATCCTGGTTGTCTATTAAAGTGCATGGCACCAGACAGAGACCATCAACTGCTAGGTCAACATTTTTGAACCTCGAGTCCAATTCGGTTGACAGATGTTCCAAGAAAAAAGTGGCAATGCTAATCTTGAAATATTCTTCTGGAGTGGCCGCAGGTTGGTTGTCACGGAGAGTGTCGGGATGCTTGACGAGGAACATTAACATCAGTTGTCAAAGCATTTGCCATTTTGCTGACTTCACCAAACCAGGCAACAAACGCTGTGTCGTCATCTCTTCTATTAGAAGACATGCAGTTACTGACCTCTTTGATTTCCCTGTAGGCATCGACAACATCTTTTGTCCTTTTCTGCAGCTTCACTGTCAGTTAAGGGTTTTAAGTATCGCAAGCAATTGCGGACGACAACGAATGCAACCAGGAAAACACTGCTGTTCAAGGTGTGGAGAAAGCCAGTTGCCTTGGTCAATGTCTCACTGTCCCAATTGTCACTGTCTTCACACATTTGTCCCAAACAGTCGTGAACAACCAGGAAGAGATATGTATAAACCTCCAGTGCTTCATGTTTTTCTACCCATCTTGTTCTGCCCAGATCAACAAGCTTTGTCTTTGTCGTATCAGGCTGAGATTCTTCGAAGGCATCTTCAATTTTTCTTTGTCTCTTTGGAGAGTTTGAGAAAAACAGTGACAGTTCCCTCAGTGCTCCCATCATGCTCTTCACTGCAGGCAAGCAGCATGCTTTTACAATGCATTAAAAAAATCTTTTTTTTCTAATTTTTTTTTAGTTTCGAGGGGAGGTTCCGGAACCCAGGTAACCCCCTCCCCTACCCCCTCCCATGGGTCCGGCCCTGAGTATACTGAAGAATCCGTGATTTTTACCTAAAGGGTTTCCACGCATACGCACACGGACAAACTAGCAATGGAAGGATGATGGTGATGTTGTCTTGAATGGCGTAGAAATTCCATGTCAAGAAGTCATGCTCAATGTGTACAGTGTTCAGCCATCAAACAATGGCTACTTAAACTGGTGGGGTTTATTACTTTTCCGAATCCTCTCAATGATGAGCTCTGCTTGAGGTTCACCGAGATAAAAAGTTTTCGGTCGGTAGTAGTGTTGTCTCCCTTGGTCATTTCCGCCCGCTCCAGTCACTCTCTACCCTTTTTTGATTGCCAGGGCAACATTCGCTGTGAATGTTAACAAAATCTGTCGACGGGGCGTGGTCAGAGCGGGTCTCTTTAAATTAAATTAAACAGTTGTTGTTGTTTTTTTAAATAGAAATAACTGCAGAGCGGTCTTTAGAGGAAGCAGACCTTCACACTGTTCAGTCATTACATTATTATTGCTTTAGGTCCAGCGGACTCTTCCGAGCCAAATCAGGACCGGACAACCCCTGATCTGCATAAAAGATCTGCTGAAACAACCCTAGTGGTAAAACTGAAAGCTCTCCACCAGTCAGTCACTTTACAATAAAGACATCCCACGCAGGGGACGCTGAGGCTGTACTCTAATTTATCGAACCCCGGTTTACAAAAACAAAATAGAATACAAACATCATTATAAATTATCAACAAAACGCATTCATATAAAATGCCTACATTGCTAAATAATAACATCATAGGAAGCCCTAGTGACCACCTGGCAGAAAGCGTCCAATATTCCCAAGCTGATCCAACAGACCTCATAAGCTACACAATTAAGGGGTCTTGTCATGGAAGAGTTTTCAAGAAAAAAGGTAGGTGACTGGTCTAGCGAAGAAGAAGATAGTGTAGCAGATTGATAGAGCTGAGCAGGAATGAGAAAGAGCAAATGAGAAAGACAGCTACAGTGGGAATTTAAAGCACTAAATTTCCAGAAAGTGAGGATACTATTTATACTGAAACCCCCGGCACCCCAACGGGTGTACTGTTCAGTCATCCATCTCGTCTACGTAACGTGCGTGACAGAGGACCATGGTACAGAAAGACCACACTACTATGCGTGTCTTGGCAGTCACGCTGGTGCCAGATCAGAAACGTGACCTTGTTACGCTTATTACGGAAAGAGGAGGAACTTCCATTATGTCATATACAAAAATGCGAGACGCTCTCACGGATTATTTCCCTTTGCTCGGGCTGGCTATATTTCATCATCTGCTATATGAATGATCTGTGCGTGGTAACTTATTTAGCCTATGCCATTGCAAAAGAACATTTTTATGGCAACGTTTGCAAAAACCAAACTTTTAACCATCATTATTATTAACATTCCGCTACTGCTGTCTTTTTTTTTTTAATGTTTACTTCTTGACATTTATTAGGTGCTTTTATGCTGCTTATGTGTGTATGTCATAGGTTCGTTTTCTGCCCTGGAATTTATTATTTTTTAATCAACGACAGATATTTTAAAATTAAAATATGCATGACAGACTGTTTCATTTATCCGAAACTGTGTAAATCCGTAATCGTGAGAGAGAGAGAGAGAGGGAGAGAGAGTGAGAGAGAGAGAGGGAGAGAGAGAGAGTGAGAGAGAGAGGGGGGTTGGGGGAAGAGAGAGCTCTGTCATTCAATCAATTAATCACAATAAAGCACAATAACAAAATGTTTCACTAATAGTGTGAACTTAATTTATATCAGGTGTCCCCCTACCCCCCAACCCTCTCACCTCCCACATCACTGGCTTAATAACATCAGTCACTTCATGGAAAATAATTAATTAATCAGACAGAACAATCAGAACCTAGACTACAACATTCCACCAATATAGATCTAATGCGCAGAAATTCACAGATCAGAACAAGGACTGAGTTTCTACATTACTTTTTTTTCCCGTTTACACTCAAACGAAAAGGGATTACAACAGATCAAGGACCATTTTTGTGCCTAGGTAAGGGTTTATCTTGTACAGTATTTGATCACGAGGAGAAAACAGACTTAGTCTAATTTAACTTGTTAACATAAGCAGTTTGACGAAGCCAAACTGCCAATCTGACATCTACTTTTGAAATATAAGCACAAATATAGTCAAACAACCTAGCAATAACGTAATCAGTGAGCGACCTGTTGAACGTAAACTGTCAGCAAGCAAACTGTTTTGAATTTAGCACATAGGTATAACATGAACCATTCAAGCTGCTCTCCGATAGTTTTAACACTAACAACACTGCAGCGGTCTTAGTTTAGGCCTACATAAACACAAAAAAATGAAGTTTTTCAATTGCAATTTACCTTTCTTTGTCTCTTGGAAATTTGAAAAAGGACTTGCCAACACAACTTTTCTTGTATCTGGCAGTATGGCAATTGATAGCTGTGCAAAAGTCACCGCCCTGTTTCACTCGGTCGCCTTTTGACTTTCTGCCACGAGCCATTTTCAGCATGTTGACAAGGGAGCATAACTCGTACTTTTCGTCTCGCGGTTCTGTACCAAGTTCCCCCTCTTTCTATCATTAAGCTCTTTGGTGTAACTCAGATTCGTTTATCCACGCAACCTGTTCACTCAGCAACAAGACAGGAGTCGTTGTATAAAGTTTTCCAACTTTATTCAGCGAACATCAACAACTGCATACGATCGCTTTTTCCACTTTTTCTACTTTTCAACTTTAAACTTTTCAACTGAAACAGTGCGGTACATATATAGTCTCTCTATACTAAAGAAAAATTTAGAACATCCCAGCGTGACGTACCACAACCAATCAAAGCAAACTTCGTCATCACTGTCTTACGTCATACAACTTTCTTCATCATAAAAGCACCTCTCAGCTTCTATTGGATCTATCTAGATCCTTCGATCGATGGTAAACAACCAACTCTAGAAAATTCTCAAATAATATCGATCAACTAAAATTATCAACATTATACCAAGCTTCTTCTAACAACAACGCAAAATCAAATCAATGGTAAATACACTCTATTATTGCATGCTTTGCAAAACAAAACGATCGGATCTATCGTGTGCGTCTCAACGTAACACCGCTGGTGATGTCTTTGTTGTTGTGTTGCTGCTGCTGCTGAAGAAGAAGAAGAAGAAGAAGAAGAAGAAGAAGAAGAGAAGAAGAAGAAGAAGAAGAAGAAGAAGAAGAAGAAGAAGAAGAAGAAGAAGAAGAAGAAGAAGAAGAAGATAATGATGATGATGATGATGATGATGATGATGATGATGATGATGATGATGATGATGATGATGATGATGATGATGATGATGATGGGAGAATGGGGATGATGGTGATGACGATGATGGTGATAACGATGGTGATCACGAACAAGGCAAAGATTCTTTTGCCATTTGAAATGCCATTAGAGTGTTGTTGCTGATGGTGAAAATGACGTCACGTGATGATGACGTCGGTGATGATGCCTACATTGCCACACTCTCCGTCGTGATTACAAACGGTCACACGTCAAAGAAACGTGCACAACTGACGTAGAAATATCTCTAAATCTCTTCATGATCATACTAATCTGCTCTCAGTCTATCTACGCCTACTAATTCTAAAGGTAATGACCCAGTATAGTTCCCATTTCACACTTTTTTCTCGACAAAATCCGATGTGCGTACATTTACGGAAAGAATTTATTTCGTTAGGGCTGAGACTGCAAATCCATATCAACCTTTTAACCTGCCAAAGAGTCTGCGTCAGTCCGGCACAAGTATATTAATATATTTATGGATTGTGAAATTAACAGTCATCCTATGCTTTCCTATTAGATACAAGGACCTTTCGGCTATTAAAATTCAGAAGCCAGTAGGTTTATTTTCAAACGTTTCTGACGACGTTTGATGTCATAAAATAAGAGTAGAATATTACGTACACTATTTTAAAACAACAGAGGAATCCATATACAAATAGGCAAAGAAGAGGTTAAATTTCCATGAAGGCAGAAAAAGGGTTAAGTTGAAGAGAGTGTACTCGGGAAGGGAGGGGGATTAAACTAGACCTTTAGGTCCTCTGGCATGGTGTAGAGTCAGCTGGTTGATTATTGCTGTCTCTATAATGTGCACGTGTCAGTGCCTGAGGTCTTTTGGACGATTCCATATAGGGCATCATAGTCGAGCAACTATACGCGTCTCTATTTTATTTCTTTACGCATCCCTTTATTTATTTAATTATTTATTTATTTGTTTATTTATTTATTTATTTATTTATTTATTTATTTCCGAATCTTCTTATTTTTAAAGGCATAAATTAATATCGATATAAGATAAACAAACACACACATACAATAGATGTTGTTGGTGTTGTAGGTATTTCTCGCAGATTATTCTGAGGTTGAAAATCTGCTCAGTGGCTCTTCGCCCTGCCCTGAATCCTGCTTGTTCTTCAGCTATGATTTGTTCAGCTTGGGGTTTCAACCTGTTGAGTAGTAATTTTCAAGAAGACTTTGCTGGGATGGCGGATGAGGCTGATGGTGTGGTAATTTTCACACTCTTGAAGGTTACTTTCTTTACGAAGAGTGATGACAAGCGACTGGGTCCATGGTGTAGGCCACTCTGCCAGATCTGGCAAAGGATTTGTAATACATTTCGTTGTTGTTGTTGTATCAAATTTTATTCATCAGATTAACATAAGTTGTACTGATAAATTATATTAAAGGTAAAGGCGGTAATACATTTCCAGGCACACACACAAGCATAGAAGACATAAATAAGCGTTAAATAAGTGTTGATTTTGTTGCCGGTGTTATGACTAGGCTTTAATAAGCACACTAACGAAGAAAGCTGAAAACGTGTAATGAAAGGCCACGAACGACAAAAACAAACCAAAAAAATCGGGTCAGCAAAGTTTTAAATACAGCGTAAAACGTGTTTAGTAAATGGTGAAGACTTGTGAGAAAGTACAGATATGACTGATCCGACATGCGTAGCAGTACTAAAAGTATCCGCAAAGTAAAAATGATAAATTTCGGTTCAACTACTCTTTTGCTAATGCAAAAAAAAAACAAAAAACAAAAACAAAAAAAAACAAAAAAAAAACACCAGTGCCTTTTGAACAAATCAAGTGAAATTCTAAGCGACGGACCGACCGATTGACCGACGGCTGGACTGCAACTGAAGGATGTGCCATGATAGGAAGTACATCACTGCGTATATCAAAGGTAGGTAAAAGGTAAAGTTGGTTCTATAGCCTTGAGGCCGTAGGGGAGCGTGATGTTGGAGATCACACTTATCTTGGGCCAGCGTAATGAGGGTGATGCCCATCTCTCTCCCTCGCTGCTTTACCTTCTCCAGCCTTAAGAGAGTAGGTACTCAGTCACAGTTGAGTCAACTGGGGGCGTTGTTATTTGTCGCTTCACGGTTTGCGGTCACCCATCCAAGTGCTAACCGCAACTGGACGGTGCTTAACTTGCGACACAGTAGCGAGTGCTCCAACCACTGCGCTATCCGACACCCCGTGTATATCAACACTCAACAAAAATGCTTTAGCCTTATTTTTTTTATATATTGATCAAAACATGTTTAGCAACAAAACGACTTTAGTGACACTGACCTTTGCGGTCTTGCAAATATGATGGCCCCGAAGGCAGGCCACTACTCTAGGTAATGTTACTATGAAATGTGATCGAAATCCGATCAGTGGTTATGGAGATGTGGCATTCAACAGACAGACACGTTTTGCTCGTTTGGATCTGGAAATACAAAAAGCATACATTGTACACAGTTCAGTAATGCTAATCAAGCCATTGCCGAAATTGTTCTTAATTGGCTGCAGAACCCAACTTAGATAGCACAGTATACATTTCATCTACCAGGCTGACGTGTTGTAGGCACGTGCGTCGTTCTTCATTTTTGTAACATTTGCTGGGAGGGACCACGCCCAAAAGCCGCTTATGGCGTTGAGCATTGCATCCTGGTACTGATACTGCACTGTTGCTAGAGTCAATAGACGGGGGGAAATAAATTTTCACTGCTGGTTTAAACTAAAAGACGAAAAACATTCTAGATAGAATGAATAGATTGGACGCAGAGTAGGCTACCAATCTTTTAAATGGAGAAGAAACAGAAGGAGAAAGAAAGAATAGAAAGTTTGTAGAAAGCATCACTTCAAACTCCACATGTTATTATATAACCTAGTGTTTGCTTTGGCCTACTACTGCAGTCGTTTATTCAGTGAAGTAAAAATTAACAAATTTTGGGTTATACATATTAACGGTAAAATGCTTTCTCTCTCTCTCTCTCTCTCTCTCTCTCTCTCTCTCTCTCTCTCTCTCTCTCTCACTCTCTCTCTCTCTCTCTCTCTCTCTCTCTCTCTCTCTCTCTCTCTCTCTCTCTCTCTCTCTCTCTCTCTCTCTCTCTCTCTCTCTCTCTCTCTCTCTCTCTCAGTAGATAGAATTATATTTTCGTCAAATTGTCAGCCAAGAAAGCGATGTTGGATTTTTATACCGGCGTGAAAGAGGCTTAGTATATATAACATCACTTTTTCTGTTCGATCTCTCATTAGTGGAATTGATACCTCTATTCTGAGTGCCACAACAGGTCAACGGAAATAAAATATTATCGATGCTGCTTGTGATTTGGATATTTATTCATTGAAAAGACACCTAAACTGTAAACATCTGGGCACAAAAACTGCGACAGTCTGTAATTTCTTATTTTTATTTAAAAAAAATTCCAATGAAAAGACAACTACAGTGTTATGCTTTTAGGGAGGTGATCAGACAACTTCCTCCGATTTTTGTGTGTTAAGATCTGTATCGTAAAGCTTCTCATTGAAAAGACGACGACAGTATCAAGAGTTTGAGTTAAAAGACATTACTAAACTAACATTTTGTTTTGTGTGAGTAAAGATATTGTCAGGAACATTTACCTTTCAACAGGGGCAGTCTCTTCTTTCAGAGCAACTAAAGACATAAATAGCAACCATGGTAAGTGATTTATTTTTTTAAACTATGAATCTGTCTGTCTACCTGTCTGCCAGCAAATGCGATTGTCTGTCTATCAACCAAAGCTTTTTTCTGTTTGTCTGTGTCTATAGTGTCTATCTATATGTTTGTATTTCTTTATCACTTTCTTTCTTTCTTTCTTTCTATTTGCCTCTCTCTCTCTCTCTTTCTCTTTCTCTCTCTCTCTCTCTCTCTTTCTCTCTCTCTTCCCCTCTTTCTCTTTATTTTAACCCTGTCTTATATTACGTGAAACGACGAAGTCCGACAGACCATCACACAAGCCATTGGACAACACGATGACCTGCTGACATTGGTGAAAAAACGTAAACTCCGATGGTATGGCCACGTCACCAGATCATCAGGTCTTGCAAAGACCATCCTGCAAGGCACAGTGCAAGGAGGTAGAAGAAGAGGGAGACCGAAAAAGAGGTGGGAGGACAACATTCGAGAATGGACTGGTTTGACACTGAGCGAAACCATCAGGGTTGCTGAGGACAGGGAAAGATGGAGTACGCTGGTTAAACGATCATCTGTGGTGCCCCTACGACCTCCGTGTTATGGGATAGGATAGGATAGGATAGGATAGGGGGGTCTTAAATTATGCCTTTCCCAAGCATTTTATGCATTTGTCTACGGTTATTATTGTTCCTGATCTTTTTGCTTAACTTCTTATATTCCAATTATTCGTTTCACATCTCTCTGTAGTTTGATCCTCATTCCGTTTCTCTTTAAACTTACTTGATTCATGCCATATTGCACATTTGTCTGAAAAAAAAAACCAACAACCACAATATGAAAAAAGAACTTAGATCAAAATAACATGTAAACGTTGATATTGGCCAAACCGGGATTGTGCTCAATTGTCTGGGCGTCAGATTATGCGCCCAAAAACTGCATGTGGGCGCCTCATGCGGCTGGAGTTAGATCCTGTTTCGGCTAGCGCCTTGAGCAGCTCTTGAGCTGGAAAAGCGCTATATGTGATTAAGTAAATACAATCCATAAATATTGATATTACCAGCAAGGCTAAAGTGACTCGTCGTGTTTTATTTCTAGTAAGACTGCTTGACCAGATTGTAAAATATCTTCTCTTTGTGTGTGTTTTGCTTTTTTTTTTTTCCAGCCGTGGACTAACAACAACTCGGACATGGCCAACTACATGTTTCTGATGCAAACAGGGAATATAACGGTAAAGCCTCTGCTTTTTTAAGTTCTGAGTTTTGAGGATGTGGTTTCAGCCCGTTCTCGTTTTCTTATATGAAGGCTAGGCCTTAAATAATTAATCATCAGTGGCTTTGAGTTGGAGCAAACGTCGGTTTCATTCGAATGTTACAACCCTCACCCCCACCCCTTCTTTCCCCCCTCTCTCTCTCCCCTCCTTTCACCCTCTTCCCCTTCGCCGGTTTGTTTCCTCCCTCCCTGTGCTGTGTGCTTTCCAACATACACGCTCACGTGTTACACTCACATTCCTACACACACAAACACATATTCATTACTCAAACATAGTCTGGCCTGTCTTTGTTGCAAGGCTCGTGGATGGTTCGTGGAAGTCCACGAACTTTTGTTCGAGGCTCTCAGATCCCGAACCCAGGTCCCTGAACCAGACCTGTGCACACTCAAAATGCTCATCAGTAGCAAACAAACCAAATTTCAGTAGTTTTTAAAAATTTTCAGTAGCAAGCTGTAACGACAGTTCAAGACATAATTCTGCTCACAAAGCACACAAACTGAAACACTATGAGGCAGTAGAATGGGAATTACAATCTATTCAAGCCAAGCTAAAACATCAACACTGTTACTTTTTTTTTTTTAACAAAACCTTTATTAGCAGAGTATCAAATTATACAAATTAGAACAATATTTTATTTAACAAAATGTATGGCTGGACAGATTAATAATGATTTTAACTTGGTTACATACTTTTTAACTGCATTAATACAACTGGAACAAGCCGAAAAATTTGAATAAATAATGTATTTTTGTATATATTCATTATATAATAGAAATCTACCATTGTCATTTAATAGGTGTCCAATACTATAAATCTTTTCTAACCAATTTATAATATACAAAAAAAAGGCTTTTTACCAATTAGTATGTTAAAAGGTTGTCTTTTGAATAACTTGATTTCCAGCACTGTTGTGCCGTTCTCTTCTTTTTTGGTGACAGAGCTGGGTCAGATGAATCCTCTTCACTATCTCTTCTCACTCTTTTTTTTATCTTTCAAAGCTGGCTCCATAATTTGTTTTAAATCACAAGTATGAAGTTGCAACCACACAAATGCTGAACGAACTAGAAACAAACGCGCGCTTCCGGTTCGAAAAACGTCTTTTAAGCACAACTAGTCAAAAACATCTTAAAACAGAAAAAAAGTAAAAACTTTTTTTTTAAGTAAAAAATTCGGATTTTCGGAATTTTAATAAGTAATCCGTAGCTCCGTATTCTGCTCATGACAATCGGAGAAAATACGGAAAATCCGTAGAATGTGCACAGGTCTGCTGAACCTATTTTGGTCCAGAAGGTTCAGGAACTTAGGTTCGAGATCTGATAACCTCGAAGAAAGGTTGGTGAACCTCCCCGAACCTTGCAATGAAGACGGACCACAAGCCAGCGTGGTACAAAAGGCAAGTCGCTTGTAGAGCTTCGGTCAGAGGGACCGGGTAGCTCAGTTGGTAAGAGCGTCTTGCTAGTAACCGAAAGGTCGCTGGTTCGAATCCCGGATTGGTCAACGTGTGATCATATTATTTTCCCCTTTACCAACAACTGGCCCGCTGGTGTCAGTATAAATCGGTCCAGTAGTCACCTATATGCGAAAGTGTCGTGTGACTATAATCTACATACAAACAGAGCTTCGGTGTCGTGTGACTATAATCTACAGTTACACTTTTAGGACGGAAAGTCCCACCGCCGTAGCTCAAGCGGTAGAACGTTCGCCTGGCACATATCGTTGAACCAGGTTCGAATCCCGTGGTGGGCGATAATAATAATAATAATAACTAGCATTTATAAAGCGCCTACCCTAAGGATCTAAGCGCTATACACGCACACTTTCTTACGCAAACACATATACACACTATACATATACTATAATTATAAGACAAGTTACTCTTTCACGCGTACATACTATTGCTGTGTAAATCAATATGACAAAAACATACTAAATTACTACTTAACCCCCCACTCCTCCAAACCCCTTTTACAACTACAGATACTGCTGAAAGACTTTTGAGAAAAGATATGTTTTAAGGTGGGATTTGAACGATTCGCAGGAGGTAGAATGTCTAACATGAAAGGGGAGAGAATTCCATAGGTGAGGGCCGTGGACAGCAAAAGAGCGGAAACCATTAGATTTTCTTTTGTAACGGCCCTGACGGAGAAGACGACAGTCAGTGGATGAGCGAAGGGAACGAGATGGAGTGTAAAGGGAGACAAGGTCAGATAGATAAGAAGGAGCAGAACCGATGACAATATTGTAGCAGATACAGGCAGTTTTATAATTATATCAAATGTGGCCATTGTTCACTGTGCATTTTAGCAGTATGATTGCTCTGGTGGTTCAGCGTGGATTCAGGTCCCTACCCCTCTTTCCCTGGGATGGTTATCCCCGTTTGCCATTATCACCAATGGTGGGTGTAGACGTTAAACCTCACTGTTCGTTCAGGACGGAAATACAATGTGTATCATTATGTTGACAAATGTGTTAGACTGATTGCATCTTAACAGCCATTCGGGAAGGGAGAGAAGGAAACCGGAGTACGCGAACAAAACTCTCAGAAAAGGAAATTGAATTTTTGCCTTTTGAAACTTTGTTAGATTGACTGCGTCGAAATACCCATTGTTGAAGGGAGGGAGGAAACCGGAGTACTCAGAGACACCCCCTCAAGAAAAATAAATCGAATTATTACATTTCAAAATGGGTTACCTTGACTGCATCAAATACCAACATGGAAGGGGGGAAACCGGAGTACCCGGAAAAAAACTCGATGACCATTCCTTGATCGACACTGTTTGCATGTCAGATGGACGACCGGAACCTGTTTGTGCTGACCAAGATCACCCTGACGGGCTGTGGACTGTCCATCGTGGGGTCTTTACTGTCAGTTTTCCTGGCTTTCTACGTCCCGTAAGATTTCTTTTCCCTATTTATTCTTTAGTGATGGGGGTGATGGTCGCGGTAGAAAAAGAAGTGAAAACGTCGTCGTCGTCGCCGTCTTGATGTTGTTGTTGTCGTGGTGGTAGTGGTGGTGGTGGTGGTGGTGGAGGTGGAGGTGTGGTGGTGTTAGTGAGAGGTGGTCCATCTATGCGATAACATACACTAGCAACACGAGGAGGGTGACAAAGGCAGACATTTATTATGCTGCTGTTGCAGGCAGTGGTGGTGATGGCGATGATGATGATGATGATGATGATGATGATGATGATGATGATGATGATGATGATGATGATGATGATGATGGTATATTTTCAATTAAAAATGCTTTTCGCTAGTTGAAGTAGAAGATGTGTTGTTGTCGTCGTTGTTGTTGTGGTCGATGATGATGATAACGATGAAGATAAAGATGATGATGATGATTATGATGATGGCGATAGTGATGATGATGATGATGATGATGATGATGATGATGATGATGATGATGATGATGATGATGATGATGATGATGATGATGATGATGGTATATTTTCAATTAGAAATGCTTTTTTGCTAGTTGAAGTAGTAGATGTATTGTTGTCGTCGTTGTTGTTATCGTCGATGATGATGATGATGATAACGATGGTGATGATGATGATGATGATGATGATGATGATGATGATGATGATGATGATGATGATGATGATGATGATGATGATGATTTGTGGTGACGTTGTTGTTCCTGATAAGATTTTCCTGCGTACATGTTTTGATTCAGTGACCCTTGCATAACGGCCACTTTGCCTCCAGTTTTAAACGTTTTACCATTGCTACGACGTCATTTATTATGATGACGTCTGATTGTTGTGACGCAGGATGCGCAGTGACGGACTGTTCTCTGTCGGCAACATGTGTACGGCTTTGCTGGCCGCACAACTGGCTTTCGCTGGCGCCGAAAACGCTTTTCCTACAGAGGTAAGCTTATGCAACGATACACCGACTGCAAAATGTGGGCGGGTTTGTTAGAACACATTTTGATGGATTACCATCTTGGTTTTGTTGTTGTTGTTGTTGTTGTTGTTGCTGTTGTTGTTGTTGAGTTAAGTTCAGTCATAGCAAGAAACGACGTAGTGCGATATTGAGAAGAGTTCACTAACGAAACACTTTGATGTGTGTGTCTATCATGGGTGTGTCTATCTGTCTGTGAGTTTATCTTCGCGTAAATATGATTATTGAAGTTTGTTTTTCTATTTGTTTGTTTGTTTTTTGTTTGTTTCACGTTGAAATAGTCGGGAAAGATCGAGCCAAATGTCGGTCTCTCTGCCGGTCGGTCCGCTGCTCGCCTTATCTCAAAAACCACTGAACAGATTTGGATGTTGTTTTAACAGAAATTAAAATGACTTAATCATTTGACAGCATTTGGTGTTGTACCACATTCAAGTGGACATTGGATTAAATTGGATTTTAAAATGCAGCTTACTGAATATTCCGTGCTTCAATGAACGATTTTCCATCTTTGTGTTGTTTTGTTTTTCCCCCGTGGATCGGTTTGACCCATTGGAGGATTGGTCATATGATTGGTAGGATTGTTCACCAACAGCGAAGTCCGACAGACCATCACACAAGCCATTGGACAACACGATGACACGCTCACAGTGAGGAAGAAACGGAACTCGGACACGTCACCAGAGCATCAGGCCTTTGCCAAGACCATCCTGCAAGGCACAGTGCAAGGAGGCAGAAGAAGAGGGAGGCAGAAAAAGAGGTGGTAGGACAACATTCGAGAATGGACTGGCTTGACAGTGAGCGAAGCTATGAGGGTTGCTGAGGACAGAGAAAGATGAAGTACGCTGGTTAAAAGATCATCCGTGAGGCCCCAACGACCTTCGAGTTACGGGATAGGAGGAGGGGGAGGAGGAAGAGGAGGAAAAGGAGGAGTAAGATTGAATAACGCTGGATTTATTTGTGTGCCCCAATTCAGGTGATGTGCAAGATATCAGCGGCCATTTTGCATTACTGTTTCCTCTCCCTGCACTGCTGGTTCCTGGCCTACAGCGTCCATCTCCTCATGAAGGTAATTGCACTATACAATAGCACGTTTAACGTGAAGTAATAAATTGTTGTTATACAGCGCCACAACAACAAACAAACAAACCAAAAAGACCAAGGAGCTGCTATAAAGGGACGCAGTTGGCTCAGTGGAAATCAACGACGGCACAACGACTGAAGCATTCAATGTTAAGGTAAGCATGCATTGGTTCCAAGCTGGTTGAAAAACTAGCGTGACCCTCATGCACAGACAAATGCCCCTTGCACTTTCGGATGAGGGTATAAACCGAGGTCTGGAGTTTGCACACACGCATCCCATCGCACGGACTTGAGTTCAAATGTAGGTCGGCCTTTTTTAAAAATTTCATTCTTGTCACTTTAAAAAAAATATATTTTGTGTCGTAAATGAAATTGGCTTATCTAATATTTGTTCAGGTCTTAACTTACATATATTTGCTGTTTGTTTGTTTGTAGATTATAGTCACACGACACTTTCGCATATAGGTGACTACTGGACCGATTTATACTGACACCAGCGGGTCAGTTGTTGGTAAAGGGGAAAATAATATGATCACACGTTGACCAATCCGGGATTCGAACCAGCGACCTTTCGGTTACTAGCAAGATGCTCTTACCAACTGTGCTACCCGGCCCCACCTATATTTGCTGTAGTTGTTTGTAGATTATAGTCACACGACACTTTCGCATATAGGTGACTACTGGACCGATTTATACTGACACCAGCGGGCCAGTTGTTGGTAAAGGGGAAAATTTGCTGTAAATCCGATAATTCCTTTTATACACATGCCTTAATTTGGGGTGTCGGATAGCGCAGTGGTTGGAGCACTCGCTACTGTGACGCAAGTAAAGCACCGTCCAGTGCGGTTAGCACTTGGATGGGTGACCGCAAAACCGTGAAGCGACAAATAACAACGCCCCCAGTTGACTCAACTGTGACTGAGTACCTACTCTCTTAAGGGTGGGGAAGGTAAAGCAGCGAGGGAGAGAGATGGGCATCACCCTCATTAACGCTGGCGCATGGCCCAAGATAAGTGTGATCTCCAACATCACCCTCCTCTACGGCCACAAGGCTATGGGACCACCTTTAACACCACCTTTACCTTTACCTTAATTTGGCCGCCTATCGTACAGTACATACTCTCCATGTTATTTTTTAAATTCATAGTGTTTGATTCCTGGGGTGCCTGACAATGTTTATGTAAATGAAAGGCGTTGTAACATCTGAATTTGTTTTTAATTGTATTTCTTGAATTCTATCTTTTATTTTATGTTAATGTTGACTATAATATTGTCGTGTTTCACGTTCGTGTCAAGCTTCCCTCATGTAAAGTATCTTTGTGTACAAATGAGGTGCAATAATTGATCTTGTATTTAACTAAAGGCACCTTTTGTATTGTTTAGAAAGTGGCTGTTGGCAAGTTTAAGCAAGGGAGACAACAAAGTATGGGTTAAAAACACACATTGTCGTTGTCTCGCCTGAAGAGCTATTGTATTATTTTTAGGCACATTTTTTCCCTTTTTGTGGCGGTTTATTTTCAGGGTTGTCGTTTAACACAGCTACTTCTGGGTGTTATTTTCAGCACCATTTGTATCTGTTCTATCGGTGTAGGATTTGATGTTTTTTTTTTTAAAGTAGATTTTTTAAAGACGTGTAGCTTGGTAGTTTTAGAACAGATACTGAACGTGGTAAAATGAGTATCGCGCATGAGATGGTTG